>JBBBZN010000061.1:0-128640 GCA_037974915.1 Ceratobasidium theobromae
CCCACCAATCTACCCCCCCCCCCCCCCCAACCATTTAAAACCCCCCCCCCCCCCCCCCCCCCCGAAATTCCCTTAAATGTACTTTTCGAGGCTCCAACACGACCCAAATTGATGTTATTGGTGATACCGGCGCGGGAAGTTCTCCCAGAATATTGTTTTTCGGCCCGATGGAGCTTTGCCGAAAATAGCTTCGCCAGTCTCCGCCGTAAGGACAACCCGCAAATTACGAATACCACACGGTGTGCAATGCCCCATAAGCTGGCTGTAGCCGATTTTGCTTATAATCTCACTGCCGCCTATTAACATTGTCTAAAACCCGCGTCGTAAATGCAACCAGTTTGAAATAAGCAACCAAATCTGCGAACCCAAGCGAAGACTATGCATATATGCGGTTAGATGTAATTCATCAGCCCCATTTACAATGCTCCGAGTAGGGATCTGACTTTTGAACCAGTTTACTGCTTAGACCGGTCGCTCGTGCTTAGTTATTTAACGATCACTGATACCGAAACCAAACTACTCGCCCCTTTTATCATGCTCCTTCACACTCATTTTGCTTCAATCTTGCTTCTTTACCTTGCTCCTACCACATTGGCCGCATTTGGCGTTACCAAAGGTGCGACTTACTTGGACGTCGACACGGGAAATAAGCTTGTCTTTCGCGGTACGCAATTCACGTATTATGATAATGCTATGTTCTGACCTCGTAACGCGAACTCTCAGTATCGACGAAAGATGGGGATATCGTCTCACTCAAGTATGGTGGCAAAGAGTGCCAGTATCCCAGAGAAGGCAGCCATATCGGGTCTGGATTGCCTTCCGCAAGTGTAAGCTCCAAAATGAACGGAAATCGTGCCGTCGTTACCGTCCAAACCCCCACATTGGTGAGTGTTTTGGTTGCTCAATCAATGCAAGGCTAAGTACTAAATCAAATTTCATAAAGACCCACTACTATATTGCAGTCAGTGGCCAGAATTCCATATACATGGGTACACATATCACCGCGGAGCCCGCAATTAACGAATTACGTTTTATTGCTCGCCTCGACGCTTCTGTGCTACCAAATGGTCCAATCGCATCAAATGCCAGAGGTCAGTGTACAATCGCTTAACGCTAGATGTTTCAATCGCCGACGCGCATATTCGTATGCAGGTGGCACTACTATTGAAGGAACCGACGTTTTCCTGGTTAACGGCCAGACCCGATCCAAATTTGCCTCGTCAGTCAGGTTCATTGATGACAAAGTTCACGGTGTTAGTGGCAACGGTGTAGGCGCGTACATGGTATGTAAAACCCGTATTGAAATACGTTCAATATTAATTTGAGTACCAGGTAATCCCAGGTAACGCATATGAAAAATCTAGCGGAGGCCCATTTTTCCGCGATATTAACAATCAAAGTATGTTACCTAGAGATATGTTGAGCGAGTACCAATAGCCTTTTCAAATATAGACTCTCCATCTGATGATGGTGCCCAGGAGGTCTACTGGTGTAAGTGTTAAACGCAGTTCGCAGAATGAGCAGGAAGATAACTTGGCTATATGCAGATATGAACTCGAACCATGCCCAAACAGAAGCCTATCGCATGGGTTTCTTCGGTCCCTGCGCGTTGGTGTTCACCTCTGGAGCGGCTCCGTCTGAAAATCTTGATACCGCTTTCTACGCAGACCTCGGCCTGAAAGGTTACCTCGCAGCTTCTGGTCGTGGCACTGTCAGCGGCTCCGTGTCTGGTGTCCCTTCAGGGTTTAAGGCTGTTGTTGGGCTTAAAAATGCTGATGCCCAGTACTGGGGCAGAGTTTCTGGAACCTCGTTCTCGATAAGCGGAGTGCGGCCTGGCACGTACACGGCTACATTATTCAAGAACGAACTTGAAGTCGGAACGAGCAGAGTCACCGTGACAGCACGCAATACTGCAACGCTCACGCTCAAGTCGAATGAGGATACCAAAAAGACAATTTGGCAAATTGGGGTACCCGATGGTACCCCTACAGGATTCTTGAATGCGGACAGTGAGTACGAAATTAGCTGCGCTAGTAAATTAAGGCCTTGCTGACTATATGCGTAGAAATTGAAACTATGCACCCGTAAGCTACCTACTAATCGCGTTGAACAAGGCATCTTAAAATGTGTGAACAATTAGATCCGATAAGCGGATGAGTAACTGGGGTCCAGTTACTTACACGATCGGGTCGTCCAAACCATCGTCGTTCCCCATGGCTCAGTAAGTTACCAACGTTGCCGACAAACTCGCTCTCAAATCACTTACACATCGCTCCAGATTTATTCAAGTCAACAACCCGACCACAATCAAGTGGACCGCTAATTCCTCTCAAATAGGAGCTCGCACTCTTCGCATCCGCATCACCTGGTCATTTGCCAATGCTCGACCAGTAGTCAAAGTTAACTCGTGGACGTCAGCGGCTCCCGCCGCCCCGCCTAGAATTAATTCTCGCGGCGTGACAAGGAACTCTTATAGGGGGCACAATCATATGTATGGTGAGTAATATTAGCCCTGTGGGTCACCCCAGAGCACTGACTCGTAGATTATAGAGTATAAAATCCCAGCGGGTACACTCGTTGCAGGGCTTAATACTATTACACTTATTGTTGAGAGCGGTAGCGGAGGAGAGAGATTTTTGTCTCCAAATATAGTCTACGACTCGGTTGAACTTTATTAACTGTTTGGTTTTGTAATGATTTATCACACATGCTGCTGGTAGCACTAGTGTACTTTGGGTCATGACGATTCATCGGAGTTTTCCCTGAGTTAGGCGCTCGTTACCGTAAAACGGATGCAAATTTTCTGGAAATGGCGATTACACTCGACCCTCGGCCCCAACAAGTTAAATAATGGCGACTATTGTTGACGTGGAATACACACCCAAGGTTGTACCATCAGGATGGAGTCCAGCTGCGAGTTCCTCGAGCCCCATTTCTGGCGAGTAAAATTATCCGGTATGCCGATGTTGTGAAATCTTATCCTGTGCATCCCAGTATCTGGGCCAAAGACTCTGTTTCCTGCAGGCCCTTCGTATCTTGGCTACGTTCGCCGAGCAACCTCAAAAATGACGTTTGAAGAGGATGATGCTGCACAGGCAGAGGAGGCAGCCCGGAATGCTCAGTTGAACGGGGACGACGGAGAGGAAGAGTTGTATAAGGGGATCGGTGATGAGGAAGAGAGCGAGGATTTATTGCAACGCGATCCAAAAGATTGGAAGGTATGTTTTTTCAAATTCATCCTGTATGTGGGCTGATTTGTGCCGCGAATGATAGAATCAAGACCATTATGCAGTTATGGGGCTATCTCATTTGCGATATAAAGCAACACAGGATCAGATCAAAGTTGCAAGTAGGTGGTTGGAGCTTTGGAGTGTAATATAAACTGATGGGCAGCTGGCTATAGACCGCAAGAAGGTCTTGAAGCATCATCCCGATAAGAAATCTGGATTACCTGGGCATAGCTCCAACGATGATGCGTTCTTTAAATGTGTTGCTAAAGGTTGGATGTCACTCTAAATGTATAACCATTGGGTACTCAAGTGCATTTTCAGCATTCGAGGTGCTTTCCAACCCAGAGAAGCGACGGCAATTCGACTCGGCCGATCCTTATTATATGGTGATGGAAGACGAAGTTCCGACTGTCGCTGAGATGGCCAAGAAACCACCGGCGGTGAGCTAGACAGACGCCATTTATTTGTCTTTATTAATCTCCCTTTAGGCGTTTTTCAAGGAGTTCGGTCCTATTTTTGAGCGTGAGGCGCGTTTCTCAAAAAAGGAACCTGTGCCCATGTTAGGCGCCATCGATGCACCCAAGGAAGAGGTTGAAAACTTTTACAATTTTTGGTATAACTTTGATTCTTGGCGCAGCTTTGAATATCTAGACAAGGAGGTGAACGAAGGATCCGATAAGTATGTTTTGTTTGCATATGGGGATTTCGGGTTGATTAAGATACATTTACTTATAGCCGCGACGAGAAGCGCTATGCGGAAAAGAAGAACCGATCGGAGCGTGCTCGTCGCAAAAAGGATGACAACGCGCGCCTGCGCACGCTTGTAGACACTACCATGCAGGCAGACCCGCGCATTAAGCGTATCAAACAAGAAGAGAAAGAAGCGCGTGAAGCCAAAAAGCGTGCAAAGAGCGGTCAACCTGCAGGCCCCACTGCTGAAGAGAAACGGAAGGCAGAAGAGGAGGAGAAGAGAAAGGCCGAGGAGGAAAAACTTAAGGAAGAAGTACGTGACTGCTGATTTAATCCCGCGTCGAGATCCTAATTTTGGACTGTCAGGCTGAAAAAGCGGATGCTAAAAAGGCAAAGGCTGCCGCTGCTAATGCCGCGAAAAAGGCCCGTCGTGCAGCGCGAGCCGCCGAGGGAGGTGGGCAATGAGTCCAAGCTTAGGATGTCGATATTTCTCTGTATTACCGGCATCGATCAATGTATATTTGTAAACCCCATCAGGGTGATCCCTTGTCACGTGATCTTGACTTGATATGTTTACTCCTTGGCTCCTGGATGATTTCTTCTCTCCTCCCTTTGCGCCATGGTTGGTTGTCTCGCCGGGGCTTTGCTGATACTACATTTTGTAACATTAGCAAATGCCTCCCCGTTTTCTGGTCACTGGCTTGCGAGGCGTTGGACGTGGCCACCAGCTGCAGCGTTGAGCGGTGTTCTCCCAGCCTGGCTCAATCTGCCCGACGGAGATGATGTCAAAAGGGAGCTCAGACTAGAGTCGATTGATCAATATCCTCTTCAAGTGAGTACTCTTTTCGGCTCTATGGTCAGTATTGCTGAATTTATTAGGTTTTGGACATCCCGTATGTCTTCCTTCTCTCCTTCTTTGCTCAACTTACGCCTTCATAGCGGATATGCCAACTGGACAGAAAAGGGCTGGAATGTTCGACTTCACGGCTCTACATACAAGATCCCAACTCTCACCGCTTCCCAAATTGACGATGCAGCCAGACCTTTTGTCCCTGGATTGGATTACGATTCCATGAACGAAACAATGAAAACCCAGGCACGCAACATGACCGCTAGTATTCTCACCATCCCAGTCGAGGGCGTATATATTAGGTTCGACTTCGTCTATAATCGGCAGTTGGTGAGTATTTTTGGCTGCGCCACGTTTGTATTTGCTAAGTCGCCCCAGATTGCCAATGCCAACTTCTCCAGTCCAACCAACGACCAGGGCGAAATTGACGCCTTTGTGCCGATCCAGGTTGCCCGTGGGAGTGTACCCAACGGGAATGCGACAGACCTTACACAAGGGATTCAATTATTCACCAACGGCTCCGCCAGTAAGCCGCCCAACCTTTAGTTCGCATTAAGAACTCACCTGATTGTCCAGCGGGAAACGCATCTTCATATTTTGTTCCCACTCGAGGGATTACTCTCGTAACCGACGTTGATGATATCCTACGTGTTACCAAAATTTATCAGCCGGATGAGGGGCTTCGGAATTCATTTGTTTACCCGTTTAGGCCTTGGATGAATATGCCTGGTACGCTGAATAGGTATCATATTGCTGATTGCTGAGCCTAGGTCTAGATCTCTTCCGCCGATGGCAAACTACCTCCCCAAGTATACATTTCCACTACTTGACCACAATTCCGATCAAGGTGGCCAGGCCATACATGTCGTTTATCTATGGGACTTATCCCCTGGGTAGCTTTGACGTCCGCCCGGTAGGTAATATCAACTTATTACTCTACACCCTTATAACTCTATATTTAGCAAAGCGTTACAACGTTGGATGGGACGTTCGAGATTCGTAAGATGAATCTCCAACGGGTATTTGAAACCTTCCCATCCAGGAAGTTTGTTTTATTGGGTGATACTAGTAATGCAGACGTAATGCAGCAGTATCCAGCTTTTGCTGCGCAGTTCCGAGACCGCGTGCAGGTATATTTACCAAGCTTCGAGTACTATTTATAGGCTAATTGTGTTTTCAGTGTATTCTGATGAGGAATACCAGTGCGACAGATTCAGGCGATTTCATTCCAGTAAGAATTTATCTTTTTGCCACCCATCACCGCTAATGTTTGGTTGCAGTATGACACCTCGGGATTTAAAGACCTGGATGCTTCAACTTATATGTTCTTCCGAACTCCTGTATGCCTGTGTTGACTCGGTCAAATGCTCTGTTGACATGAAACATTTGATAGGACGATATTGCTGGCTTAAACTTTACAAGAGGAGACTGTAGAAATTCATCAGTGCCTCAAAACGTCACATTCCAATATGAGGTTCGGATGTTTTCATGTTGGTTAGCACTTGGTACTTACGACGCATCCCATTCTATAGGGCATAGAAAAGCTATTGAACGGTGAACTTCCGACACCTTTGCCCGGTTTCTGGAACGTGGCATTTGCGTTGGGTGCGTCCATGGCGATTTGGTTGCATTGATGGACGAAAAGATGTGCATGTATGCGGTATGTTTTAACGATTTTTACTCAACGATACGGCACGACTTCATCGGGCATTGTTTACATCGAAATATATGTATCAGTAATTTTCAAGGGACAATTTGGGTCTAATGTACATAATAATGACTGAGTGTTGTTAGAATTTATGCCCTGCCTTTGCGCTTAAAATTGCTATTTTGGGCAATTACTAGAATGTTTTGCTTTGATAATGTGATTAAAATCTGAGTGGGTCATGAGTGCTACGAGCCGTTTCCAAACGAGGCCGCTTGGTCTAGTAGTATGATTCCTGTTTTGGGTTCAGTCCAGAATTACAGGAGGTCGTGGGTTCAATTCCCACAGCGGCCCTTGTTTTTCCTTTTTTTAACTTGGGCAAAGTAACAGACATATATTTTGCTATAATAAGAATAGAAGAAACTGACAGGGGGAGCATCATGGGAAAAAGTTCCCAATTCCCAAGCATAATAAACCTACCATGTAGCCTTGGGCAGTACAATATCTGGCCTGGTGCCCTTAGATCATCATTGGGTTTGTCAGGTATGATGATACTGGTACTAGTGTATCTGTAATCTCGGATTCCCCAACTCGACCTAAGTTACTGTAATACCGTTCTAGTCTTTGGTTTCAGGACCTGGGCCATAATAGCTCTCAGAATTAATATTTGAATAAGTGTGGTTGGTTTGTATTGTCATTGCATTGTAACTTTACTGTACTACAACTCGTTTAAAAGACCAAGTTCCCCATTCTCCTTGCCTTGAACAGTAGGGTAAAAACAAGGGCCGCTGTGGGAATTGAACCCACGACCTCCTGTAATTCTGGACTGAACCCAAAACAGGAATCATACTACTAGACCAAGCGGCCATGCTCGAATGAACACACAAGGCCAAACTCAACCACAGCACGCCGATTCCAAACAGTAATACCCAGACACCCTTGTTAAAACATGATGACAAGATAAGAAAATGTTACTAGACAAGGGGGATGCAACGAGTGAACTACTAGTTACAGTAAAAGCACAAATGTCAATAGTTTAGGCACATTCAATCCCAGCGCGGCATCTCTGTCGGGGTCGTATACGTACGCTGCCTTGGCATGGTCCCATAGCCATGGGGCGGCTGAATTTCCCCAAAGCCTTGGTTCCGTGCGGTCCATGATCTAATCCCGTTCTCATACGCGGGTAACCCATTGGAAAACCCGGTGTTTGCGGAGGCTGGGTGCATCAGATTCCCGGAGATCGAGTTGGCCCTCATGGATCCTGCTCGGGTGTGCATTCCTAGTTGAGGCGCGTTGGAGACCTCTTGAGGCGCAGGAGTCCATATGGATGCCGCCCCAGTCAATGAAGATACTCGTACATGCGAGGAAAAGAATGACGAGTCGGACGGTCGTCCACTGGAGAACGCAGGGGCTGCAAAGGGAGATCCTAACTGACTTGGAGAACTAGCACCAGAAAAGTGAGATGGCGGGTTCGAAAATGGGGAAACTTTTCCTGACATAGACGGTGAGAGTGAAGCCTTTTGATGCGGTTTCGGTCCGTAATTACCTGCAGAACTGAATGGGGAGTTTGAAACCGAGAAATTGTCGATTGGTGGATTTCTTGGGGGGCTTTGAGTGCTTGGCGCCAAAAACGAGGGGGTGGGCCCATGCATCGAGATGGTTTTCCCTACGAACGAAGTGTTCGACGTGGTTATGCTCGATGGGTCGCTGGTCGAGCTACTGGGCATATTTAAGAAAGTGGGGGTGCCATTCAAGACACGATTGAGTAGATCTTCAG
Organism: Ceratobasidium theobromae; assembly: GCA_037974915.1. Taxonomy (NCBI): domain Eukaryota; kingdom Fungi; phylum Basidiomycota; class Agaricomycetes; order Cantharellales; family Ceratobasidiaceae; genus Ceratobasidium; species Ceratobasidium theobromae. The sequence goes on from JBBBZN010000061.1 coordinate 8,193, forward strand.
CCGTTGTCCCAGCAGCTCTGGTGGGAGGCGTTCGGTTGGGTTGAGCGTTTGGTTTTTCCGAGGGCTCCGAGAGGAACGAAGGCGTTGGAAGGGGCCATACCGGGCCAGATCGGACTTCTGGAGATACTGAACCCGGAGGAGACAAGGAAATGTTTCTGTACGCATATCGTCTAATCTAGCTTAACAATCATAAGCGAGGGGGAAAACTTACACATGTCGCTGGTGATTTTGCGGATACAAAATCTCCTCTTCATCCTCGTCTTCTTCACTCTCACTCAAAACAGCATCCATAGCAAGTCGAACCGGGTCATCTTCAGTGCGCGTGCTCACAGTTGCGCGATCGTCGTCGAGATGCGGGGAGTCGTCCCGGAACAATTCTTGGTCAGCTTCGGCCTCATCGTTCGACTCGTACGCTTCATCATCCCCCCATCGATGATAAGCTTCATCCACACTCCCATTCCCATTCTGGCTCGGTTGTTGCATAATTAGGATAAACTCCCCATTGACGATCGAGACGGGACATTCCTGTAAAGGCAACTGGATCGACACCATCAATTCACAGCCTTCTAGATAGACTTACCGCCGAGTTTGCAACGTATTTTGCGTCCACGATCAAATCCCTAATCCTCATCAACTGTTCTTCGTTCGGGTGTACGCGCGCCGCGTCCCCTTCTTCGTCTGTTGTATGGGTTTCGTTGCCACCGGCCTTGTGAGGGCTTGCGCCACCTATGCCCCGCTCGAGGGGGGAGAATCCTTTCATTTCGACGTCTTCTTCCAGCTTGACAGTAACCATGGGAAGTACTTCAAACGGAAATGCTGCGGCGAGCTGACTCTCGAATCGAGCCCATGCGTGCCAAAACGAAGCTACACTTGGGCGCATTGTGTTGGGGAGCAAAGGCGAACCTGGGGTATCAAATTCCACAGAACGATCCTTCCCATCATCTTGGGAGTGCCGTTGGATGTACCGAAGATTTCCCTTTATCCACTTGTTTGTGATTCGCAATGCGGGGAGAGTTCGTCGGAACGTTCCAGTTATTCTCTGTGCGAGTTTCTCGACGAGTTGTTGATCGTCGCTCTCGAATCCCCCAGCCTCTCGAATGCCTTCTTGGATTTCCCTTGTTCCAACTTCTAGGAGAACAGTGCAAAGTGCAAACAAGTGCGCTGCAATTCGTGTTTCCAGTGGTACGTCTGGCTCTAGATCGTTCCCTTGGCTGTCTTCTCGCTCCTTCCCCTTGGATTTGGATCGCCTGCTTTCACGCTGGCTGCCTGCTCCTTTGAACATTTGTACTTTCCAGAGCGCTCCCAGAGCTAGGGCTAGGACGTGGACGATCGTTGCCGCAGGTAGCAGTCGACGAGACACGAGGGATGCAAAGCTCGCCAGAACATTGTGTGTATGGCGCGCAAGCTTGGGTAGACTGAGGAAATCCAAGTATTGTGTGATATAATTAGGCGGGGGAGCGGGTTAGCTATCGTTAGCGAGGGTAGAAACACATACGTACCGGCACTTTCCAGTCCACAGAGCATGGAGCAGTGCAACGTCTTGCTTAAACCTACTTTCCAAGTTCTTCAGCCCATCGTTATCGGGTCCTGGCTTTCCCCCCGCTTGCGCTGCGCGCTTGCCCTTGCCGGTATCGACCGGACCTCCCGAGCCATGTGATTGGCCTTCGCCGCCTTCTTGGGCCTTCCTCTCCCGCCATAACTCTCTGTCTGCGTCTAAGCACTTCCCCAGTGTTCGAATCAAATTGTCTTGCGCAGTTGGGAATGGCTTTTTGACACAGAGAGCACGATAATAGTTGAGTGCGGCCCCGAAATAGTCGTGTTGATAGGCGTAGATAATTGCAAGTTGGTTGAACGGGTTTCCTGAATGGACGAGATTAATCAGGGGCCAATCAAGTGTTTCAGATGAGACAACAGGGAAATAATGCTTACCATAATCGGGTGACAGCAATTGAGCTTGAAGGTAATATCCTTCGGCCTTTGAATACGGTTTCTCGTGAACTTTATCACCTCCCTTGTCCTTGCCCCTCCGTCCACCGCGTGACCGCTTGCTGCCAGCGTCGGAATTGGCTTTGTTTGGGTGAGTTCCGTACTGCTCTCGATAGCGTGCGAGGTCCCCAAGGTATATAAAGGCACGGAATACCGCAAGCAACTTATTCGACCGGTGCTCACGGGTTGGCGGAGGGTGCGAAGGAGAAACAGGCTCCTCGGAGCTAGCGGCGTTTAGTCCTGCTTGGCCAGCGCCAGACCCACGCCGCACAAGCGACTCGCGGTTCTCGAATTCCACAATGTTCATCCCCAGGGCTGTCATGGCACTGTTTGCCTCGTTTAATCCGTGGGCACGGACGAGCCTCGAAACGATCCCAGACCAGAATGTTCCTTCGGCAGCAAGGAATGCAAGAAATTTTTGCAATATCTTTCTGTTCTCGACGACATTCTTGTTGTTGGCGGGCGAAGAACGAACTGGGTCGATTCGGCCGCGGTATCGAGATATGAGGGCATAGGAGGTGTCAGTCCACAGCACCTGATCGACCGAGTGTGCTTGCCGCGAGAACGGGAAATCGAAGAGGATTTCCTTGTATTTACGCTGGATGCTGTTGGACAATGAACATTATAGTCGGTCGAACAGGAAGCTGTGCCTCACCGCTTGAACTGAATGTCAATCTCACGATCCCAAGGCTCTCGCAGCTTGAGCTCCTCACGAAAGTCGGCGACGAGCCCCTTTACATCACTTGGGATGCACATGTTAGCCTCGAGTGTACTTGTCACGTTGCAAAGGCGCACCGTGCTAGCTTGGATGGATCTCCCATCGTGGTCGACGCCAGGTGCGCATGTGTGTGGGGTCAGCCTCAGGATCGACACAGGGTTCTAAGGGTCCGATAATTGTTCGGCACGTGGCCACTTGTCAGCTTGGAAACTGGCAATTGCGGCCATCACAACTTGTTCACAACTCGTATGGAGCCACACAGATCTCAGTATGACGACGAAGAGATCGAAATGCTCATCCCTGGCGAGCGCTCTCCGGGTACTCCCGCGACCAAAAAATCTTCGAGAACTTTGTCTCGCACGCTTTATTTTCTTTCGTTTGCGGGTGGAATACTAGGATGCTTGCTAGTCGAAGCTGTAGTAGCTGTTTTCCGACCATCTGGTATCTCTGCATCGCTTGAAATTTCGACAAATTTTACGCATTTTCCTCCCTCTCACCCTGAAAACTGGAAGCCTGCTCTCTTTCCCCCGCAAGTCGGGTATCCCGGTCCGACACCGACTGGCTTAGAAGCTGCTGTCCTGGCGACTGCCTCTGCCTATCCCACACACCTTGGCTCTTCAGGCTTAGTGGCACCTGCTTTCATTTCCGGTACAAACAGAAACGATAGTTTTAATCTGTTTAGGAGTTGGGGAAGCTTGTCTCCATGGTATTCGGTGGACAGCGCTGATTTCGGATTGCCTGACGCAGGAGTGGACGCTCCCGAGTCGTGCCGCATTACTGGTGTTCATTTTCTGCACAGGCACGGAGCCAGGTCAGCACCTCGTTTAGCGCCAGCCCATCAACTGACATCTATACTTGAATATAGATATCCTACGTATGACCCTGGATGGGGGCAACCCGTTACACTAGACAAAAAGCTTCGCTCATCAGGAAAAATAAACGCCACAGAACAGTTTGCGTTTCTCAACGATTGGTAATGGCAACGCGCAGCCCAGCCCCTAATCGTAGTAACCCCGTCAACAGGACATATAAGCTCGGGGCCGAGATCTTGACTCCCTTTGGCCGAAGCCAGCTGTGTAAGCAACAAAATCCCCGTTCTCGGAAATCAGAGGCTGAATGCGTGGGATAGACGATCTTGGAGTCTCCATGCGCATTCGTTATGGCTTCTTGTTGGACAACTTTACAGCGTCCAATACGCTACCTGTTTTTCGTACCGAGTCCCAGTGAGTTTTAGTTTATTATATTACATTCAGTTGTCTTGATGTCTACGTGGCAACGCGCTTGTGATAGAAACCGCATGCTTGAGTCGTCGATAAATTTCGCACTAGGCTTCTTCGGACACCCAATCGAGCATCAATATCAGCAAGTGATCATGGTCACGAATCCTGGTGTGCGATTTGGCGTGCATTAGGAGGCCTAGCAATATACTAATCCACACCATCCTACCAGCTGAATGATACGATATCTCCGTGGGAAACGTAAGTCTCGTAGTTGTATTCCACTATGTTTCTAACGAATTCAACAAAAGTTGCCCAAATGCAAACATATCCTCGAAGGCTTTCAGAGGAACGCCCAAGGTTGAGGCCTGGGCCAATATCTACCTCGCAAACGCCCTAGCGAGATTCAAAAAAATGGCACCCGGGGTAGATTGGACGCCAGAAGACATCCATGCCGCGCAAAAGGTGAGTTTGGGAGGTTTGTTTGCATATGATAATTAATTACCATAATAGATGTGCGCTTATGAAACTGTGGCGCTGGGATACTCCAAGTTTTGCGAATTATTCACCAAGGAGGAATGGGAAGGATTTGACTATTCGTAGGTCACTATATTTATTCTGAGTGCTGGTATATTGAGGTGGTTTGCACCTGCTAGGCATGACCTCGAATTTTGGTACGTGATATGCCTGACACTGTAACTCACCGATTCTTATCCATATTTCGAACCCCACGGTTATAGGTACAATGATGCATTTGGTTCGACAATGGGGCAAGCGATGGGACTTGGATGGATCTCAGAACTCGTTGCACGGCTCACGCACACGCCTATTGCTGTTCACAACACTTCTACCAATGCGACTATGCACGACAGCATACGGTTTCCGCTTGACCAATCTATCTACGTTGACTCTACTCACGAGGTATGACGTTATTCCTAACCACCCATATATGAAGTTACTTAATAAGCCATTTACGTATAGACTGTATTTTTGAACAGTGAGTTGCCGCCATGTTTGATTCTAATAACAGTTTACTGACAGCACTGCTTACAAACAGTCATTACTGCGATGAACCTCACCAATTTTGCCGCTGATGGGCAACTTCCTTCAACGCATATTCCGCCAAATAGAGTGTTCAGGTCGTCCCGGATCGCACCTTTTGCTACAAATATGCAGATACAGCGTAAGTTGTTCATCGCATTTCGTTTGGTTCATCTCGTGATAACTTTACAAGTTCTTTCATGCACATCTCGCACCGAGCCACAACTCCGCGTCATAATCAACGACGGTGTGACACCGCTAACGAGCATCCGTGGGTGCCCGGTCGATAAGGACGGGATGTGCCCACTCGACACGTTTGTCGACGCACAAAAAGAAACTATTGGGACCGCTAGCTGGGAATGGGCGTGCTACGGCGATTGGGAAGTTCAAGAAGGGTGGGAGACCACCCGTGGCATGCCTCCGGCAAAAACGCCAGCTAGTGCTGCTCATTAGGTTTACATGGTCATTTTTGATACCACACTCCGCTATCTACAGTAACATATTAAACGCTAAAATATATTGTGTCTTATTTAAACAAATAAACATCAACTCGGAGAACTGGCGGAGAACTGGGGAATCGCTGAGTGAGCTCGAGATACTAGGGATTACTTATTCGACAATCTAGAATTCGATTGAAAGATCCGAAGATAATGATCATAGATTAAGCGGCCCATGTGGATATATACTGACCATGATTGTATCCTCACAATTTCTTCAAGCAGCAGTTCCATATCAAAATGTAACCCCTTGGATATCTATCTCGGAGTCGAAGAAGCTCAGTGAGAATGTCTGTATATAAAATATTAATTTGTGTTGGATATGTTCCAACGTCTAATCCCCCATAACTTACATTATTTGACAGCCTGTACGAATACTACTGGCTTCAGGTTCTCGTGTCAGACTCTCAGCTTTCATGAAAAACAGCCTCAGTATACATTCTGCATATAGCTCGCTATACCTAGAGGCCTTTCTCACTCGGCGAGGAATAAAATAATATTCAAACAGGTTTCGGTTCGTTACACTTCACCACCGGCTCCTATCCCCACAGCACCGAAAAAGTGAGCCAAAAATTTGGGGAAGCCAGAATTTCTATGCATCTTAGCCCTAATGTGCAAGCACGTTCAAGTCTCGAGTTTTGCATTGTTATCCGCCCAATTAGTATGTGATATTGATAGGCAGATCTCTGCATCTGGCGTGTGAAACCTAAAATCTAAATCTAGAGTAAAAGTCCAACATAGTCATAGTAAACGTATTGAATGATGCTTATATAAAGCGTGGGTCAAGCATAATACAGCCAAAGGTTAACGTAGGCTATGCGCTGTGTTACAGAAATGCTGTAATTACGTTTTACTATAAAGAGCGACGGGTGAAACTAGCATCAATTTACATGTGGGTTATGCCCTGCCAGAGCCTCCGTGTGGATTTTTCAGTAGTTTGCTTCAATACTCTACTCGGCTCTCGATATGCTGCTTCTGTTAAATAATGCGGTCCACGCAAGTTAGGGTAGCACAAACGTAAACACGTCACTTGCAACTAGGATAGGATTAATGATTCCCCGGCAATACGCCCCGTTCACCAGCCTCCGAACATTCAGGATATCATACATGAGAGCGAAGCAACCAGCGCATACAAGAGTAACATAAAACAAACAGGCGTCCAAGCGCAAGAAAATGACAAATCAACTATGTACAGGTACAACGCAATCGTCCGGCGCAATCAAAAATCCAAACAAACAGCACGTCCGTTCAAAGTGCATAAACAAGCACCGCGCAGATACAAAAAAGGCATGGATGAGTTCATAATTCGGTCAGAAAGTCTATTAAAAATATGGGTTAATCGGTGTTTAAGTTGAGTGAGTATATGCGCCTTACCATAAGCGGTCGTCATCCAAGCAACCTCATCCGGGAACAAGAGCCATGCTCCACCACACCGAGAACCCGATGAAAAACTGAGCTACGAGTCCGGCACAACTACTCATGGCGAGCATTGCGCGATACAGCTGGATCATGTCGGCAGTCAGCAGAGGGACAGTAGCCGACTGGGTGACGTTTGCCCCTGGGAGCTTTTGCTCAGGTCCCATCAGATCGGTAGCCATGGAAGTTTGCGGCTTGGCATTTTGGAATGACCCAGGAAGTCGGAACATTTCCCAATCCGACGAGGCACAGTCGATGGTCGGGCAAGGTGGATCAGGCGCTTGCTCTCGAGTGGTACTGACGTCATCCAACACGTCCACAGCTTCGACAACTACAAAGTCATCTGCTAGCTCGGGCTCGTCATCCGGTAGAAGAGCGATGGGAACGGCCTTGCACAAAGTACCAATTTCAGAATCGAAGGCAAAGGTCTGTTTCAACTCAATTGGGGTTTCGGGGCCAGATGAGCAACTACTAGACAACGAGGAACAGCTAGTATGTGATAACGGACTATCGGGAATCTCGTCATAATCATCAAGGCTAAAAGGTTGGAGGGCCGCTGGATAGCTCGTGGTTGGCGAGGTTTCGTTAAGAGTAGATCTAGAGGATGTAGTTTCTGAAACGCTGGGAGAATAGGGCACGTCCAGCTCAGTCACAATTCGATGACCAACCAAGTCCTCGTGAAATTCATGGAGTACAAGACGCAGTGAGACTAGTTTGGGCGACGGGAGAGGAGAATCGGGGAGCGAAACGCTCGCAGCGAAGACGACATCCGGTATGTCAGCATGAGTTATGTTGGTCCGAGATGTCACTTCCTGGATAGACGGCTCTTCTGCGAGATACGAATCTAGTCTGGTATTGGAGACTATTGGAGGAATTAGGATATCTTCAAAATTGCGGATGGGGGAAATATCCTCTAGCTCGTTCAGCGGGGGTTCCGAATCGTGGCAATAATAATCCGTGGGGTCGATAAACGGATCCTTTACAACTTCAAGTGGTTCGCGAGGTTCTTGAAGAAGCAGATTTTCATCCTCGGGTAGCGCAATAGGATTGGCTGGTGGCCCGTCTAGAGGCTCGGCTTGATCGTTCAACTTTGGTTCATGGTTAGCGGTAGCCAAATTCGGGCCTAGCTCCTTCAGCTCTTCAATCGGGGCCTCTCTTCGCAATTCTTCAACGGGAGTAGGCACCAACACGGGCCAAGATATGACTCCATCCATGCTAACATCGAGCGGCTCCAGCCCCGCCGCCCAGCTCGGATGGGTTTCAAGCACTAAAAGGGGCTTAACCACAGCCACTTCCACGTCAAGTCCGAGCGGTAGAGATGGTGCACGATCCCATTCCCTCGTGTCCGAGATATCGCCTTCGAGAAGTGGAACCCTGATAGGTGAAGCTGATCGCACCTCTGCGCGAGGCTCGTCGACGGGGGCACTGGGCAATTCGCAGCATTGGGATGAGGCTGAAATTAAGCGCTCGGCTGAAAGGGGTGTCCGGATCACCGACACGTCGGTCACGTCTGTCTCTTTTGGCAAAGCGACAATGAGCGGGGCGAGGAGCTCAGAGGTTGAATTGGCTTCCTTCTCGTCGTCCCCGGTAAACTCTTTCCACCCCTTGCGTTCGACATCTTGAGCAGGACCTTTCTCTATATCGACTTCTGCCTTCCTCCTGAACGAACCTAGTCCCGTGCGGGCCAACACCCCGCCCATCTTTCCGTGCAGTAAAAGTGTTCCCGCGACTGCGGTAGTAACAAAGGCGCCAGCACCCAGAGCAATAATGGCCGCTGTCTCCATGTGAGCGAGCTGAAGGGTTATCAAGGGAAACGACGAGTCTGACGGGGGAGCGTCATTCATCGACGAGTGCGAGATGAGAAAGGGCAGGACCTGGGAACCTGCCCCGGCGAGGGGGATGAGAGAGAGCTGCGGGTGATTTGGAGTAGATATCAGAGGACCGGGGACATCTGGTATACGTGCGCGAGGCTGTTCTTTGTTGGGGCTGGCCTCGAGGTAATCACCACGTGTGGTACCAAGGGCTGGAATGAGTTCCAAGACCGAGCGCCTGCGGGAATTGACTGCCAGCGGTCAATGTATCATAGCATTTCGGTCAAGATAGCCCTAGTCAGTTGTGTGAAACACCTCATTGAATACACGGCTCACCTCGAATGCGCGGGCTTAGCGAGGGTATTGGCACCTCCTGTACGCCGTCCCTGCTGTTTTGCTCGTCAGCCGATCCATAGAGCGAGGATCTTCCGACTTACATAGGCCCATCATTTCCCACACGTGTATTACGACTTGCTGTGTAAGTATCGCCTACGGACGCGAACAGCAGCATGTTTTCCGCAAGTGCACGCCCAGACTGCTTCCTGTCCCCATTCGACATTGAACGCGAAAACAAACAAAAAACAAAAGCAATAAAAGAGGTAATATCTCGGACGATAGGCGAATACAGAAGAGATAAAGATCTAACTGACGTCGATGCGAGAGACACGTTGCAGAAATGAGGCCAGAGAAAGGGGCGCAAGGGCCATTCCCGTTTTGAAAAATATATGAGCTAAGCGCCCGATCAGCTCCTCGCGTGGTTTTGGCGCTTATACTCACCGTCCACCCTTCCACCACGCCACAATTCTTTCTCGAAAATGCAGGAGAGATTCAACGAACAGGTTCAAATCCTTCTGGGCTTTGGAACGGGCGCTACGGAAACCCAGATTACGAGTGTGTGAATAACTCTGCGCTTTGTCCGAACCCCACGAGGACTGACGGCGCGACATAGACTTGTTGAGGCGACATAATGGAAATGCCGACATAGTTGCTGCTTGGCTACTCGAAGGGAAATTCGGAGACGTTCGTGAGATAATTGTAATTTAATTTGCCTGCTCTAACAAATGTGTGATCTACATAGGACAACGTTGGTGAGCCTGATGAGCGCGGTAGGCCAATGACCAAAGCGATTGCACCAGGTGGGTTCACGCCACTTCCAAGCCCCTGATTAATATCCCTCATATCACAATTAGCCCTCCCGCCTCGCCGTAAACATACTAGCCCGGCCGATAATTCCATGGCACTCGTTCGTGTTGAACAGCCCCCCGCTTACCACGAGGTTGAAGATGTTGATCTAAAGAAAGCGCTTGCATTATCGATGGAAGAACAAGGCCCACCTCCTCTCGAACCGATTCCTCAGCACGAATACGGACCATTCCAGGACCCCAAAGCATACGAAAACAGGGTGGGTTTTCGAAGCCTCGAGCGAAGGATGAATTGTTGAGAGTGTGGCGTTAGAATTTGGACTCAGGTACCGACCATGCGCTTCGCCAGGCGCTCGAGGCAAGCATCAATGATGGGAAAAATAGCTTGGCTGCGGATGTATATTCTGAGCGACCTGTTGAAGAGCGTGGGCGGGCAGCTGATGGGCGGTACGCTCTTCCATGATCGTGTTTCGTGGTTTGGGCTTACTGTGACATATACGGTGATAGCCCAGCAGCGTTTCGCTCGAGCGATCAAAACTCTATATTTGCTCCCCCAGTGTTTCAATCTCTTTTGGCAGTTCCTCAACTCCGAGCGCGGCTCAAAGGGACGCCTCCAGGATTTGTGCCCGAAGGAGATGACAGCGTTGAACAGATACTCAAAGGCGCATCGAACAGTACGTGATCTGCTCTACTTTTGAAATCGCGACTTATGACCAGGGAAGAGCGCGAATTAACTCGGAACATGTTCTGCCATGCCGAATGCACACAACAGGCTTATATCGATATTAAACCCTGGACAGGCGAATTTTCCGGGGGTGATGAGTCTATTCATGCGCCTGCTAACGCAGCAATGGGTACATAAATCTCTGTACCCGCAACTACATCCCTATTCATTTACACCCGCACGTAGAACTCCTCAACACCTTGGTCCGCAATTTGAACCTTTCTCTTCCGTCCACTCAATCGTCCTTATTCCTCCCCATTCTCCACGACCCAAGCAGCGCAACTCCACCACTCACTGCACCCCTTTCCCCACAAATCGAAGCAGCTCAACAACAGGATACGCTCTATTATGTTATTCCACTCACGATGGGCGTCTCTCTGCCCCCAATCACAACCCCAGCACGTAGCCTCACCGATATACTCGAATGCCATGTAGCGAGCGATCGAGTGGGGTTTATTTACCTCCCTGAAGCGCTGGTGTTTAAAGTCGAGCGAGGTTCAGATTCCGCCGGTACAGGGAAGTTTGATTTTCCGGCAAAGCTGTATTTCGATCGGTGGATGCTTGATAAGCGGGAGTTTGTGGAAAACGTGGTCAAGGCGCGAGAAGCAGAAATTGAAGAGAGCTTGCGAGCGATGGAGGATGAGAGTTTTAGGTTGAGGAGATGTCAGGTGAGTTGTTTATTATTCGTGGTGGCTTGTACATTAAAGAACGGGTTTCAGGGAAGAGACACGATATCGGATCTGCAAATTTGCATCAAGCACTTTGAACAAACCGCCTCGGATGGAGGAGATCCTAAACGTAAGGCTCGGAACGAGCGGACGCTGGAGAAATTAAAATCGATTCTGAAGGATGTTGAGGAGAAAATCGCTGGTATGTTATTGCCTGTTCATGACATTGCTGATTCGATTGAAGTCATCTGAGGGTAGATCTCACGAAGAAGACGGGAGAGCTCAGAGCCGAGAGATCAGAGTTATGGAACAGGCCCGATTTGATGAACATGCCTGTAGGTCGAACATCGTCGTTTGAACTGAACCTGGCGTTGACTGGGAGTTAGTACGATCTGAAGGCAGTTTTAGTTCATGACGGTTTGCTTGGTCGCGCCCACATTTTCTCCTACGTACATCACGGCGAGAAGTGGTGGAAGGTTGTGGATGCCGATGTTACCGAGGTTTGTTTATTTTACTATTTTCGGCAGTTAATGGGCCCAAATTCCATCCCAGCCACGTACTGCGATGTGAGCTAAACACATGACATCAACAGGTAACGGAAGCGACGGTGCTGAACGATAGCTCGGGTGTACACTTGGGCGCTGGTGCATTCGTCGCTATATATACCAAGCTATTCGAAGGCGAAGAAGGGCGATGGTCTCGTAAAGACAGGGTATGTATATCATTTCTCCAATACTGTAGGACGCCCTGCGCCACCCACGACTAATAATACCACGCAGATCAAATCGCAGAAATTGGACAAAGAATTCCGGGAGACCCTGCCTCCTGCCATTCGGTTCAAGTTCGAAAAGAGTATCAAGCCGATATCGCCTGGTGAATCGGATGAAGACGAATATATGGATGCCGAGGAACAAGTCGTGGTCGAACGGGCGGATGGCGTGGTCGACGAAGTGCAGAAGAACACAAGCGATGTTGGGGAAACACAGGGAGATAACCCAGATGTGGACAAGGGCGACGATATGCAGAGTATTCGAGGCGATGAGACGGATAAGATGCGAGATACTGTTAGGATGTACGATGTGGACTAGACCCGAAGCTGGCGAAACACATTTCCACTGCGTCGGAAATGAGCCGTGATCGTCACACGTCACAAGATGTGATACAAAAGGGATGTATGTGACGCGAATGGAAATGTATAAATTAAGTTGAACTTCTGACACGAGGCAGCCGCATTGAAAAAGGGACGGCATTGCCACGTCCCTCGGGCGTGGACAAAAACAAGCTCAAAGGAAAAGTCCTCAGCTGGTGTGGATCGCCGGGTCGATTGTTTCCTCGTACTTCAACATCCCTTCCTCTCTCATACGCCAAGTCAACATGGCTTCTGGGCAGGTCATTGGTCGACACGAGGTCTTTGAGTACTCATATCGTGTTGGACCCAAAGAACACCGCAAACGAATCAAACTCGTGGTCATTCAACGCAGGGAACAGCGTCGCAAATCCCTCATCGCTGCCGGCAGACTCTTTGAACAGGCTCCTGTCCGTCTCCGTGTCAACCTGCACCGAGCCAAGTATGGAGTAGGTACATTTTCACTTTAATACTATTTTATCTCATTTGTTGTGCAGGACCCGGAAGTCGTTTCTGGGAGTAGGCAAATTCCTATCACTCTGCGTCGCAAGAAGGCCCCAGCACGCGGACCAACCGTGACTGTAGTTCCATCTGCCGCTCCAGCTCCAGCTCCCCCAACTACTATTACGGTCTTGCCGGCTGCCCCGGTCCCACCTCCACCCGAACCAACTCGGGTTGAACTTGTCGACCGACCAGTGGGAAGCCATATTCTTATCCCACCAGTGGTTATTATTCCCCCTTCTCATTCGCCTACGCCCTCGGCATCTCCCTCTCCATCCCCGCCCCCTCCCCCACACCCGCCATCCCGGTCTCCTTCGGTGGTCAGCACGAACCGGCCCAAAGTTAAGCGCTCAAACTCGCTGGCGTCGAGTTTTCGCAGGTTCCCCAGTTTGATGGGGATAATTAGGAGGAATAGCAAAAGCAGCGCACCACCCACAGTTGTTTCGGAGAGTGAAATTGCGCCGAGCGATTATGATTATGTCGATATAGATCCAAGGACTTCTGAAGAAGACATTATTGTTGAGGAACGGGAGGTATGTTGAACAGGGCGTAGCAACGATCAAAGCATTGACGCGATCTACGTTTTGCAGTCTCAACTCGGTTCGCCCATCTCGCATTCAGCGAGACACGGCCCTCCCTCAGTTGCAGGAAGCAGAGTCAGCCACAAGCACCCAACTGTGCGACTTATATTTCATTACTATCTGTTTGTCTCACATGATATTAGGCACCCTCGTCGATCGGATCGGGTCGCTCTCGAGCCATGTCGTTTGGATCCCCAAAGAACAGGCTCATCAAAGTAGGGCACTCTCCCTAATACCCTCTAACGTGTTTCTGAGCACCCTTTAGGCCTCGCCGCACCAAGTACCCCTGCCAGATTCTTTGCGCCAATCAATCGAAACTGGTCCGAGCTCTCCCCCAATGGTGGGCGCGTTCCCGGTGCACGTTCGTCAATCGGCCGAGTATGAACCTACGAGGAGCGTGACGAGTCGACACACTGGCGACCGGTGCGTTTTTTGAAAATCTTTTGATTGGTAGAAACTAATTGCATTTTTCTGCACCTTTCTTCTTTTCGCTGTCATTATAACCCGGACTGGAACGTTGTGGGGCCTACCGGTTTGGAATGTGTTTTGCGTGTGGGGTTGACTCGTGCTGCGGTTGGAATGCGAATTGGGGTGGAACCCGTGTCGGGGTGTGCCGATCTGATGATGTTGATGCCTGGGCCTGATGTGCATCGTCTCATCGCATCGTGCTGGGGTGCTCGATCTCAAACTCTCGGCTATACAGCTCGGTCATTGTCCCAGAATACGCGGAGACGTATCTGCACGACTCGCCCACAGCGCAAACGCGATCTTTACACGATGAGTCTGTAAAGTCTAGGTTCGTACACTAGTTTCTACGAAGCTGCATATTCATTTAGTTCTGGCATATTTAATAGGTCGATTCATGATGGTGCCTCTATCCATACTCACCATACTCACCACACGCACAACCACTCTCTGCCTGACATTTTGGACCAAAACCGTTCGGCACTCGACTTGATTATGCATTCGCCCTCTAGGCATTCGCATGCCCCTTCGGTGCACTCCCGCGCCCCCTCTGCACATTCAAATTCGTCGTCGTCGAACTCGCGCGCCCCCTCTGCGCGCTCGCACGCCCCGTCAGCACACTCGCATGCACCATCTGCACGTTCGTATGCCCCATCTGCGCGTTCGCACGCTCCATCGGCACATTCATACGCTCCTTCCGCGCGCACTCACGATGCCTCGGTGCGAGATGGATCCATGCGCGACGCGATCTCGTTGCGGGAAATGAATGGGGCACACTCACCTTCGCTTCGCGAGCCGTCCATCCGAGATGCCCCCTCTCTGCGCGAACAATCTCTTCGCGGAGGGGGCTCTATCCGCGAAGCTGGGCTCTACTCGCCTTCGGCCTCGATGCGTGAGCACCTAAGCGACGGGGATATCGAAAACGACCACTTGCACCATTACGAGCGTTCCCCAACTCATTCTCGTGTCGGTTCCCCAATGGTACTCGCGGGTGGAGGTTCGGCCTTTGATGGTGGTTATTATCGGGAGGGAAGTCCTTCGCTCCATGCTCCGAGTGTGCGTGCTTCGACACATAGGGGCGCTTCTCCCTCGTTGCATGCTCCGTCGAGGGGTGCATCGCCTTCCCTACACGCTCCGTCGAGAGTTGGTTCGCCCTTGTCGCGTAGTGACTCACCGCCTCGGTCCATGCACGCACCGTCGGTGGTGTCGCATGTCAGGAGCGTAGCTAGCAGCCAATATCCTCAGGTACGTTTTGATTTTCTCTGAAAATGTCTGCGTGTCTTATTTTATGTCAGTCGACCAATGGGCGTTTGCCGAGTGGGTTTACGCGTGCCAAGTCACCACTGAGCACGAGTGGCTCGAGTAACTCTAGCCACAGGACGGGTATGCCCAGGGTGGGTTGTTTGTTCAATTGGTGTAGCCGCATATTGACTTTTCGATAATAGGGCCCAGAAATCAT
Organism: Ceratobasidium theobromae; assembly: GCA_037974915.1. Taxonomy (NCBI): domain Eukaryota; kingdom Fungi; phylum Basidiomycota; class Agaricomycetes; order Cantharellales; family Ceratobasidiaceae; genus Ceratobasidium; species Ceratobasidium theobromae. Next base: position 23,545 of record JBBBZN010000061.1, read on the forward strand.
ACGTGTACCTACCACCGCGCCCTCTGTCGCAAGTACCCATCTCACAAGCGTGTCAAGGAACCGCCCTAGGTCTCCATTGGTATGATTATATATTTTCAAATGACCTAACTTCTGAAATGCCTTGTAGTCGCATGTCGACTCTCCAAGAATTAGTGAAGCCCCGCCCATTGTTCCTCCGAAGGCGTCGAGTGTAGCAGGATCGCACCGGAGCGGGCGAGTATCAGAGGCACGGACCACTCCCCGCTCCACAAATAGCCGTAGACGTCTCTAACTGACCTGTTTTTTGTTTTGTTTTTTTTGGGATCCCGGTTCGCTTTGTGTGCTATTTTGCTATCGATTGTTGTATACTGTTGGTCGACTGAAACGAACGATTGCCATTGGCTATTATGTTGACATGAATAGGCGGCGTACCATACCCCCTTGCCGCCTTCGACATATGCGCCGAGCGTCGTCTCGCACGCACCAACTGCGATACCGATAACAAGAGCGTCAAGCGCCGCGGGGATAGTTCGGGCGCCAAGTGCTGCCAGGGTCCCGTTACCCCCGAGCGTTGCAGGGTCATCACCCCCGCGAGCAGCTAGCGCCGCTTCCATCTCGAGAGCACCAAGCGCTGCTGGAACAACCCGGATCCCAACCATTGCAGGTTCGACCATCTCGAGGGCACCAAGTGCAGCCGGCCTTTCAAGAGTCTCAAGTACCGCCCCATATAGAACCGGCCTACCACCTTCAACCTATGCGCCGAGTGCCGTATCAACCGTTGCTCCAAGTGCAGCTCGAGTGCCTCTTCCGCCTTCGACGTATGCACCAAGTGTGGTTTCACAAGCGCCGACTGCAGTACCAACATCAAGGGCACCAAGTGCAGCTGGAATTGTCCGGGCTCCAAGTGCGGCTCGAGTACCTCTTCCACCTTCAACATACGCACCGAGTGCCGTATCAACCGTTGCTCCAAGTGCAGCGCGAGTGCCTCTTCCGCCTTCGGCATATGCGCCAAGTGTGGTCTCACAAGCGCCGACCTCGAGGGCACCAAGCGCTGCCGGAATTGTTCGCGCTCCGAGTGCAGCTCGAGTGCCCCTCCCTCCAAGCGTCATCGGGTCCCCAAGTATCGCGACCATCTCTCGCGCCCCGAGTGCCGCCGGCATCACTCGAGTCCCAAGCGGCGCAGGAATCCACCGTATTCCTCCGAGTGTGATTGGCTCTCAGCGCATCCCACCGAGTATCGCAGGTTCTGCCCCAAGTGTTGCTCCGAGTCGACATACTCCGCCTCCTGAGCCCACATTCTCATCTGCGCCGTCTGATATTGCACCCGAATCAGAGTCCCATGGGGGCAGGGCGCTTAGGGCACAGGCTAGGCTCGAGGGAGAAAAGATGGCCATGGCTTTCGAGGCGTCCCAGAAGGCTCACGATGAAGGCAACGGCGCGCGTGCGAAGGAGCTCTCGGATATCGGTCGGCAGCACCAAGCAAGAATGCAAGAGTTGCATGCCGAGGCTGCGGCTCAGATATTCAAGGGTGAGTATGTGATTACTTTCATGCCAACATATTCTGATGGATTCATGAGCAGAAAAGAACGCAGGGCGCCCACTGGATGAGGTTGATTTGCATGGTGCGTACTTTTGTGGAGTTGGATATCCAGCCTTGTGTGACTGGCGTGACACAGGTCTACACGTCAAAGAAGCTATTTCTCGACTGAGCCAGTTTATTCGTGAAGCACCCCAGGCTGGTTATACTACGCTGCGCGTCATTACTGGCAAGGGTCTCCACTCGGAGCGCGGCGAGGCGCAAATCATTCCTGCTGTTCAAGATGCTCTCCGCAGGCAAGTATCTCTCACGCCCACAAGGTTTTGTCTAACCTCTTTTTGCACCGTGCAGCAAGGGACTGCGTCATCACACCGACGAAGCAAACGCGGGTGTAGTCATCGTTGAACTTGGCCCTAGATCTCCCGTCTCCGACTAGATGGCTCATATATCCAACTAATCTGCATAGCATTTCCTATTTTCATTCCGTCTCGTTTTCTCATTTACTAACACCCGTTATTTTACGCTAATCACGACTGACGCATCTCATGTTCATATCCGCGCTATCACTCACGCTTTCATGTCCCCACATTAATCGCAACGTTTTCATCCACGCAATTTAACGCCTATTCTGTTGTTCACATGTGCCAATGCTCTGTTCATGCACTGTTTATGTATTATACGCGCACTTGTGCAATACTAGTCGCTGTCACGAGAATACAATCTTGGTTCAGGCACACGAACCTACAAATCATGACGTACAATCCCTGAAGCCTCAAACACTCGAACACATGACTGAAACACACAGGACCCAAGTTGCTATCCATCATTTGTACTGGCACGTTTTTTGCCCCGCGCTTTCGATACAGCTCACTTGGTGTAAATTTCGTTTGGCTAGCCGGCCGGAAATGGGTTTATATTTGTGCAATGGCTCAAAGCTATATATAATTTACATTGCGTCGTCACGGCTACTACTTGAATAACAAATGTCATTGAATCTGAACGTCTCGATTCTGTCCATGTCCCTTCCACTCAGGGCACTAAGAATGTCACAGCGGCTCCTATGCATTCGGGCGTGACGGCGGCATGCCCGTCGTAGTGTTCCACTCAGTCCCAGCCGGCAGGTTCCAATCGCCACGGCACGTCCACTCAAAGTCCGCCTTGGACAAACTTGCACGCTGGGCAGCCACAAACGCGTCCACAGAGCACATTCCTTGCTCGTCCTTGGGGCACCCTTCCAATCCATCAAGAGCAACAACGCCGTCATTGATGATAACTCGAAGTTGAGGCTTATCGTGGGTTGCACACGAAAGGACTGGTGGAGTCAAATGTTCAGATTTTGGGTAGATTAAAAGAACGTGGACCAAGCTTACGTTGGATTTGCATGTTAGTCGCAAATGGAGCGACTCGAGAAGATTGGAACTTGCGGTTGGGAGGAATATGCGTCCAGGGCATGGGCTCGTCCTTGAACTGGGTCAAGTTCATCGCGACAAGAACTAATTACAAGGGTCAGTTATCGGCAGCGTCACTTATAGAGCATTACTTACTCTTCATAAATACCGTCTACAAAAAACCGACAAAAATGAGTTGATAGGACATAGAGTAGCACTAATGGGCTCACCTCGTGTGTAACGTCTACATACAACGAGTCATGAAGAGGGAATTGAATCGGGTTATGTAGGGTAGAATTAGTCGTAGTGTCATGAACAGTGACCGGAGTATGCGTGAGGCGTGCAACCATTTCTGTCACCCAACCAGCACCCAACGCCAACGAAATAGGAGAGCCGAATACGTCATTGTACCTGTCAAAGAATATTTTATAGTACAGGTAATTATAGACTAAAAGATTACATACCAGAATCCAAGATCCAGCCTAATATGACGTAGGTATCAGTCATTATTTCACGTATTTGACAAAGGCTACGTACGCATAATTAAACCCTTCCCATTCTTCCTGTGTGAAGAGCTCACAGAACTTGGAATAACCCAATGCTACGGTCTCATAAGGGCAAAGCTGATCGAAAAGCACCACGTTAGGAGGCCTCCAAAACACATGCGTCACAATGGCTCACATATTGCATGGACATAACATCTTCAATAGTCCAATCCATACCTGTGGAGGACTTCTTGAAGCGAGCGAGAGCATCCTTCAAGTAAATATCCGCCCACTTCTTGACGTACCAAAGGCCGCGGTCAGCGCGCTCGTGAATATGAGCATTGGGACAGCTGGCAAAATTTAAGTTGTTGAGTTTCTTATTTCGGAAGAAGTTGGATGAGTCTCACGTCAGATCTGGCGAAACCGTGTTATTGATCTATAATAAATGAGTATGATTGAACGCTGTTACGAGAATGCAACGTACCCCTGGATTCCTAATCATAATGAGTTGTTGATATTGTTTCTCAATAGGATGACCAAAGAATCCCAGAGCGAAGTTCATGGCAGACTGAAGCATGCGGTCCCTAAAAAAGTTATGTTTGATTCCGGTTGGCAAAATTCGAGGAAAGACGCACTGTGACTCAGTTCGGAAGACCGGGACGGTGTTTGATTCGGTAAAGTTATCCAACAAGAAACCGTATCGCATCCTCATGGATACGCCGAGATCATCTAACGGGCGACATGAGTGGAAAAGTTTATATGCCCAACTTCTACTCACAGAGCTGATGCCGCCCAAACGGTGTCAATATTTCGGCCCCCAAGCGATATTTCCTGCATTAATCTTGGTTATACAGACAACTATGATTCAACACCAAAGACCTACCAGTCATTCAAAAAAGCCAGATCCCCTTTTCCCTTAAACTTCCCTGACTCTGCGAGTCTCTTTTCGATCCTAGCAGGACCTGCATATTGACTCCACTCAGTGGGATATCTGGCGCCAATTTAAATTATCAGATCCGGGGCGAGAAAAACAAACGACTCACCTCGCACCGTGCCGATGTAAAACGTGCAATCCAGTTACACGACATTGATCGGGAGCCTTTGGGCTCGCATCTGGCAAACCAAAGTCGGCGCTAGATACTGTATACCAAGGGCTGAGGTTGCCCCAGCTCTTGAATAGATCAAAAGATCTGTCTGTTTTACCCTTGATCTTCTGTGGCAGCAACAAACCGGGGGCACCAGTATGTTGAGGATAAGCAGGAGCGGTAGCAACCACACCGGGCTCGACACCGGTGGGAGTAGGTCCAGGGTAGCCAACATCGGGAGGGAAGAACGTTGGGTAAGCGTTTGTAGGATGAGCGGGCGGGAAATGGCCACCGTTCGCTACGAACTTTGGCGGAGAAAAAATAGCCTTCGATTCGGAGCAAAAATGCGATGCCGAATACTGGAAAGCAGCACAAGCTAAGACTCCGCCAGCAAATGAGGCTGCTAGACGCCGACGATCGGTTCTCCGGGCTGGCACATGGCCTGAGCGATAATTCGCAGAAGAATCAGTGGTAGACGGGAGCAGAGAGTCGTGCTCTGTATTATCTTTCTCCATATCAATCTGGGTATAGGATTTAGAGGCTTCGGCGTTGATACGGTCCATGTTGAAGTGAGAGCCAACTCGGCCGCGACCTAAATGGGAGCAAGTCGTTGTGGAAGCGAACTCGACAATGTCACTAAGGACCCTGAACGTTGCGATAATGAGACGTCACGTGTTCTTCTCGGCAAAGTTCCGATGACATGTTCGACAGATTTGAACTCATTTGGCCTCAAGTTGACGATAATTTCGAAATTAATACTAGAAGCCCGTCCCGGATCCACTGACCCCGCTTCTGCATTAGGGCTACAGGTTCAACAGGATTGATTATCTTTAATAAAATGACCATTTAAATTTGCTTGCAATTACACATAGTGGCCATACGAAGCGCATATACTATATATACTAAAGCAAATCTCGAAGCTACTTGTTCATCCTAACCTTCGAAACGTTGACTTCGTGGATTCAAGTACAGTTGCAACCATAAAGCTAAAGAAAGTGGCAACTTCCCATTATTCTATATAATAAACAATCATCGTTTTGGCTCATCATGCACTTAGTAATAGCAATGCAGGTCATCAAGGTGAATGTGTGGGTACTGCCAGCAAAGGATTGGCCCGTTATGGCGCCAGCCTAATTTATCGATCGTATCTATGTGGACATAGGTCGGAAGAATCCATGGGTCCAGTAGCAGCATTCGGGGACCGAGTAACTAAACCGGTGGGCGAGTAGTTGGGTCAGCAAATAGTCGAAATGAGCCCAATAAGGTTCCATTCGTTCCCCATTTATAGACCTAGCTTGAAATTTATACAGCCCGTATACAAGAGAGTGCCTATCTCTCTCCATCGCTGGGATGGAGGGCAGGTGACATTGGGGATTCAACCGGGGGTCGGCCAGCCGGGGACGGCCAGGCTGATCCATTGCCTATTGTGTCGTTGATTACACGATAGCCATCATTGCCAATTGTCGGCGAGGAGGCCATTTATTTCATATTGCAGACCTTCTATCTCGTTTGCATCTGTTCCAGACTCTCTGAGAGCCTGACTTGTGAGGCCGGGCTAGTGGTATAAAGTCCTATCTCTCTTTTCCGGCTTTACAACGCTCAACCCTCCAGAGGGCAGGTCTACAGCTACAATCGACACAATTACACTAATGCCTTTTGAGCCCGGTGACTATTATTTTATCTTGGCTCCCCAGCACGATGAACCCCCGAAGCCCGAGTCTGAACTTAAGCCCGAACCCGAACCTGAGGATAAGCATGAGCACAAACTCGAGGCCCTCACAGCCGGTAAAGACATTGGAGAGTATATCATGATAAAACCTCATGCAGAACCATACTTGGGGCTTCAGTTGGTAAGTTGCACAGTTTCTCACGTTAACCGGCTGGTATCCATTCACTGCTACTAGTGGAGAGTAACTCCTGTCGAAGACGAGAAGTTCTATATCGAGAGCTTGGCTATTCCGGAGCGTTGGCTTGGATATGCAAGAGTGGAAGAAGATGAGCCTCTCGTAATGCGAAACGAACCAGTACCCATCTGGGTATATTTCCACCCCACTCCGGGCGGCGAGGGACATTGGATGTAAGCATAAGAGCGGTAGAAATTCAAAGTACTATGGCTGATGTGGCTTAATGTGCAGGCTAAGAATTCCGCACGATGATCCAAAACCAGTGGTGGTTGCACGAAGACGGCCTGATGCAAAATATGTACGTTAACAGGGCTGTACATTGTGGCATTGTATTGAAAGATCTATCTACATCTTATAGGTCCTTAATTTAGCGTTTTTCCATAATCAAGAGGGAGAGATAGATGGGGCACATATGAACCCAACACGTGTGCCTTCAGATAATGTGCTGGTGTGTGGGTCATAGGCAGATTCAATTTATGCGCGCCTGAGCTTACAGTGAATATAAATATTAATAAACCTATGTGGGAGTGTCCTTTTATTCATGAGTGAGGCTATTGATATTCTACGGCGTTGCTCGCGCCTGTATGTACTAGTACGTATACGCTATATGCGTAAATTATAGTGATATAAAATGTGTCATACTTTTTAGAAACCGAGTTTCGAGAAACACCTGCTGCTGTAACATGGTCACGGGACAAAGATCGCATTGTATATATAAAACTTTACTTGTGGATGGATGTACAAACAAAGTAGGTGTGGTTTTGATCTGATATGGCGACCTGAGAATCGAAGTCGGGGCGTGTATACGAGAAACAAGACCATTAAACGATGGGTAATTGCAAGGTAAACCAAATTAGTAAACCAACTCTTTACGAACGCTTAAGCTTACAATTAGAACGATGATAAGTTGAGATATATGGTACAAGTTTGAATAGGAAATGAAGGGCCCGGGGGGACTTCCCCTCCAATTGACGCGCATGCATACATTGCACATGTACAGCTGGTGGGTGCAACCACACATATGCATACATGTATACTTGTTGGAAGGTCTCTTGATTATTTTAATGTTTTGTCTATGTATATACATGCCTCTTAATTAATTCGGATTGTCATAATACAAGAATATTTCCTCACTCCGAAGGATCAAATCCCAATTCAACCGCGGCTGTGAAGCTTCGAAGCTTAAGGAGTAACTATGTTTTGCCCTATATCTTGCTCGGAGCCTGTGGGGTTACATTATTATAATCAAAAGGGGTGAAGACATGGCTGCGAACACAAGGCGTATCCTGCCCAGCCCTATCCTTAGTGCATATAATGAAGCTATTAAAATGTCCAAGAATACGTCCGTACATGTACACGTATTGACACATATTTTACTTCCGTGATATGATGTTACGACCTAAAGTATTATCCAAGAACACAAATATCTAGTGCCAGAAATCGCTCGCGGGTGCACAGCTACCATTTCCAGTAGACGGCTGAGATCTTGGGCCCCGTTGACAAGATTTCACGCGCCGTTCACTCTCTGGTACATGCTAGCATTTGTCTATGTTATTCCCCGAGTTCTTGTTAGACCTTACACATTGCCCTAGCACGAGCTTCGTGCATCAGCCCTCTCATTTGTATCTCTGTCGTAATGCTCAATATCAACATCCCTTCTGCACAGGTTGACCTTGCGATTGTGGATCCCGGGCCGGACTCAACAAAAACCTCCGGTACTCGTTAGATTTAGTGAGCGCTAACAAGCGGGCGAGCACCGGGAGCTATGTTCCTCTTAAGCGAGCATACATGTGCTTCCGTGTGCTCGTGCGTGCTTGTTGACATTCCTGGGCGCTTTTTGGGTGCCTCCGGGTCGTGAGTGCTCAGGAATGCTCATGAGCCGGACCAATCCTCACAACCACTGACCGATTTTGCCGACGAGCGGACTATACTGTGGGGCATCAGGATGTTACGAATGCTCGGAAATTCATCACGGGATCAGCAATTACATTAGAGTAGTGACATTTCCCCATGGAACTCGGTCTTTCCAATCTTTCTGTGTAGATTGCCATGTAAATAGCCTAGCACTAGCAGGATCACATATTATCTCTCCAGAATCGAGCCGTGACTACCTTTATGCTGTCAGAAACCCCATGCAAGGTTTCAGAACTTCACGAATAATGTGTGGCTTATAGTGGTGTCGGAACTGCCTTAAGCTTGATCAAGAACCTTCGTAATACCCTGGTGAAGTACCCTCACTAGTACTCCGACATCATGCCAACGTTAACAGCGCTTTGAAACCAAGTAAAACTTTATCATAAACTTATATACGCTGATAGCCGGCATGCCGGTCTACCACTCTGCACAATATCTGAGCGCTCGCATTGTGAGCGGATACTCGAATTTGTCAATATCTGCAAGATTCGCAACTTCCTGATGCTCCACAGTATTACAAATGATTTTTGTCAAAAAGGAACAAGTCACGTGATAGACGGATCTGTTCTGGTTCTCTCCGCCAAGCCAATCAATTCGGCTATGCTACTTTGGAAACCCATGCCTGTTCAACTATTCTTCCAAAACAATATTATCATCCAAATTCCTCTGCGGATACCGACTTGCGCTTGGGCGCTCTCGGACTCACTTTCGCCGGGCTTCTTGGAACAATAACGTCTAGCTGCTATGTACACAATCTCGGCAGTTGTTATTTTTGATCCATCTAGGTCTGCAAGGGTGTATCATATGATAATTTCCTCTTTGTACATCCAATCAAGGCCGTATACTAACCGGGGACATTACTATGTTCACCTCCTTGTTGCCGCACATGTGTTCTCCGGGGTGGCCGGACGCAGGGAATGGGCGCTCGTTGACGTTGTGCTTGAGAGAACTGCCGACTGTTCGGAAATATGTACTTGCATACTTGGGGTATATAACACGTCGAGCAGCGCACTCTATGGTCAGCAACTCGAATTCCCAGCTTGGCTTTCAGTTCTCGGTTTCTTTTTTACAAGATGGTGTTCCCCACGTGGAAATCCGTCTTTGCAGTAGGATCACTGTTTGTCGCTGGTATACGCGCTGCCGGTACGTGCTTGTTCGCTGCCGGGGACGGCGAGACCTAACTGGAGTATAGATTGCACGACCGCGACGGTCGGTTCACCATATAGCACATGGTGCGCTCATTTGAATTCTCTTGGCTTGCTGTATTGAACCACCATTTTATCATAGCTATGATATTTATACTGCGGCGGGAATTACCGCCTCCCAACTTTCTTCCTATAACCCCAGTCTAGACTGTTCAGCACTTCAGATCGGTATGTTTCATTCGGGTTGATATTTTATTTAATTGCTTGATCATTGTCTTTAGGCCAAAAAGTGTGCATCTCTTCTGGGACCTTGCCTTCGAATACGCCAAAGCCCAACGCAGACGGGTCTTGTGCAACCTACACAACAGTAGCTGGCGACTATTGTGCTCTGATTGCTGCTAAATATGATATCACGACTACACAAATCGAGAGCTGGAACGCGGGGACATACAAGTGGAAAGGTGAGTACACGTTATCTCTAAGATGCAGCTAGCGCTGACACGGGTTAATGTGCAGGTTGTAATAGTCTCCAACTTGGATTTACCTTGTGCGTTTCATCTGGTACACCGCCTCCAATTCCGTGAGTCGCGCCGAATTAGTTCATTGCAGGCTTTTTGCTAATTTAGTCCAGTATCAACCCGGACTTGCAATGTGGCCCTGAATCTTCGGGTAACGCGACCTGCCCGCTTAAAGCGTGTTGCAGCGCCTATGGGTAAGGACATAAGTTCGCTCGCAATAGGGATGAGTGCTCAAACCGGTTGAACATAGGTATTGCGGTACAACCACCGATTTTTGCGATGCGGCACCTGTGAGTCCGGCCAATCATTTATTCGGCGATTTGAACCTGACTAGTCCCATATAGAACGGAGATTCGTGTATCTCGAACTGTTTCATGCCCACCCTCCCTTCATGCTCAAGTAGCCAGGTTACGCGCACTGTTGGATACTACGCGGGATGGGCGAGCAGCAGGAAATGCGACAATGTCACTGCTAAGCAAGTAGATCTCGAAGGATTTACCCACGTTCTGTAAGCCTCATTCATACCCAGTTTCAGCTTGTTTGGTCACTTACCGATCCTGGTACTAGCTACTCGTTCGCAACCATCGGGGACGATATGAAAATAGCCTTCGCCGCCGACGACGTCACCCAGCTCAAGGACCTCGTAGCGCGTAAAGGCTCAACTAAAGTCATGGTTGCCGTCGGCGGGTGGGCATTTTCACAAGAAGGAGAAGACAAGGCGTTGTTCTCAACTATGATTGGGACGTCTGCGAACCGTGCTACGTTTATCAACTCTGTCAAATCGTTCTTGTCGACCTATTCATTGGATGGCATTGACATCGATATGGGTGCGCAGTTTATTTGGTTGGTATAAGCTACCTTTCGCGTACTCACTGTGCTGTCCCTTAGAATACCCTGCTTCAGTCGAACGAGGTGGCCCACCCACAGATACGCCTAACTTGACAGCGTTTTTCCAGGAGCTACGGGCTGCACTTCCGGATGCTGAGCTCTCCCTTGCCACCCCCTCTGGCTATTGGTTCCTCAAAGGTTTGTATCGGTGCTTCTCAATTTCGCATCCTATGCTAAATGTATGCGCTTTGGTTAGGTTTCGAGCTTGACAAGATTGCCCCCCATATCTCGTTTATCAACATGATGTGTGAGTATATTTCAGAAGTCGAGGATAATTTTACTTACCTTTCACTTAGCTTATGACTACCATGGACCATGGGTAGGTTGAATTCGGACATGCACTGTTCGTTGTCCTTTTGACACAAATTTACCCTAGGATACCACTGTGAAAGGTGCCAACTCGACTGCGCTCCCGCAAACTTCATTGCAAGATATCAAAGATAGTGTATTGCTTTACACTCGCATTGGAATTGATATGAAGAAAGGTTGGTGTTCTCGGATTCAACCTTCTACCAGCGTACTGACTCGCTTCATCGTCTGTAGTCAACCTCGGTGAGAACTTATGATGATAGGCACCAGGGTATCATAGCTGACGATTGTTACAGGATTGGCTTGGTATGGTCGCTCCTATGCTTTGGCAGACAAAAACTGCAATTCATATGGCTGTCTCATGACCGGTGGAGGGACCAAAGGAGAATGCACCGATGCCAGTGAGTTTAGCCAGCGCATATACACCCACAGAGTGATGGCGCTAATTGATCACTCTCTTAGCCGGCGTGCTCTCGTACTCGGAAATCACTCGGCTCATTGGTTCCAACACCGTTCACTATGACAAAGATAGCGAGACCAAGTGGTTCAAGAACGGTGGCGACCTTATTACTTATGATGATGAAGAAACTTGGAAGTAAGCATTGCTGATTGGCCCTATTGACCGAGACTAAACCATATCATGATTTAGAGCCAAGAAAGAATTCGCTGATAATACGTGTTTCGGTGGCACCATGGTATGGAGCATGGACCAGGTTGATCCTCGTAGGTCGTTTAGTGTTCGATGTGATCCCCCGTGTTAAGCCGTAAATTCAGCTGAGACCCCACAAAACACTGGGAATCCCTGCACTGATGCGAAAACTTGGGCTAAGGTGTGCTATGCCATCACTCTATCAACAGGATCAGACTAACTTGTTTAATAGGACTATGTTGAACTTGAGATGAGTGACTTCTTCACCGAATACACAGCTCCAATTCCCCAACCAATGGGGCCACCTGCCCAAGGTGGATGCGGTTGCTACTACGACACGTCGAATATATGGCAGCAAGTAGTAAGCTCTGATTATATCACGGACTCCTACCTCGCATATTAAATACTTCCGTGCTTGTAGACTGCAATGGAAGGCGTGATCAATTATATGCTCCTCACTGGCGATAATCAATTCAAAGATGACGTAACTTCGTTTGGGGCTGCTTTTACGGATGGTTCTTTTAGCTACCTCCTTGGCCCTGCAGCCTTTAGTAATAGCCATGATGATGCGCTTTGGACCGTATTGTTATATTTCAAGATCGATGAATGGCTTGAGAAGATCGAGGAATCTGATGACCGTTTCTGGGTATGTACCTTGTCATCTAGCTTGGCTTTGATCTGAGTAGTATCTACAGGATGCGGGTATCAAATTATTAAAATGGGTCGGCGAGGGTCAAACAGACGATGACCGGGGTGGCGCCACCTCTGCTTGTGACGGTGGTGGTAAGTATAACTTGTTATACCCTGGATTGAGCATGACTCGAGATGTTTCCAGTTTGGTGGGAAGACGCTGCCAGTAGCAATAAGCCCTACAAGAATGCCATTACCAACGAGTTGTTCATCGTTGCGTCCGCCAAGGCCTACCTCAAGACAAAGGAAAAATCATACCTGAATAATGCCCTTGCCGCTTGGAACTTTTGTAAGTTGAATTTTTTTGACAAATCCACATAGCTCATAGAGTGTTGTTTGCAGCGAAGGACAAGATGCGGCGTGGTGCTGGTAACAGTCAGGAAGGTCTATTCAGCGAGTACGGTCCCTTCCACAATGAAGTTTACTACTGTTGCTAACTGATATGATAACTCAGTGGCACAAGTCTTCCCGATTGCGCCAACAACAACCAGGAAACCTGGACATACAACCAAGGTGTCGTTCTCCATGGGCTCGGGTTGTTGTACAAGGCGACAGGCGATCATAGCTATGTTGACGAAGCCCTGGTTACGCTTGATGCCGCTCGCAAGTTCAAGGTCAAAGAAGGCACAGATATCCTTGCTGAAGGCTGCGACATCAGCGGAACATGCAATGTCGACCAGGTACGCCAATATAACGCATACATCCTATGTTCATATCTAACTTACAACCCCAACAGGTCGGCTTTAAAGGATTGTTTATGCGGCACCTTCAATATTTCTTGGAGGTCGTGAATGACCCAAAGATCACTGCGAAATATTCAGATTGGATTGGCTTGCAAGCTCAGGCCGTCAATCAATATGCTCGCCGGTCTGACGGCCACCTTGGGAGCATCTGGTGGGGTACATCGGATGCTGCTATCTACCCCAATGCTGTGAATGCTTTCTCCTCGGGACTTGATGCCGTCTTGGCTTCATATGAAGTAAGTCCTTGCATTCTTGCCTCTGCGGTGATACGGTTGATGCTAACCTCTCTTACCAAGTTTGGCACTTGCTAGAGGAGAAATGGAATAGGAGAATGTAACTGCTACCTTGGATATCAATATATATAGATGTTTTCGCGTTTGTCTAAGCTTTGAGCACTTTAAATCCTAGGTTCAGCTTTTAGGGCCGAGCTAAGCCGTTGATTCTTGGGTCTAATTAGATATGTATGTGTGCTGCTGACAAGAGTAACTGTGTCAGTAATATGTTTACCGAATTAAATTAAAGGTCAGTTCAAAATAAATGAATATATACATGTAGTATACTAAGCGGATATGATATGTTGAGCATTAATAAGATAGAATTTTCTTACCCTCTGCTCCTCACCATCGTCGTGCGCGCGAACGCATACATCGTGGTGGGGCGCGCTGGCCATGGGCACCACGCTACATTTATCTGGCGATAGGGTCTCGTGGTCCGACTGCCGCCCTGGGCGCGAGTGACTGCCCGGGCTGCTCTTGATGGATAGGAGTTTGAGGGTGTGGCGGGCAGGGTATTCGGACAAGGGACGTGGAGGGCGGGGGACTAAAAGTCGAGCAAGCTCAACGATGCGAGCTGCTCAAGTGATTGACCATGTTTTGTCCTCGTATGTCACTCGACGTCTGAGGGCTTACAATAATAAAAGGACGAAAATATTGTTCGTGGTGATTGGGAACATAATATCAAACAGCGTAACACCAACACTAACATCAGAACCCTGTTTCAGAAAACTACTTTGTCCAATTAGAGAGTGTACTCGAGCCAGACATCGGTTCCATCAGAGCATGTGGCCTCGATATCGTGCTTATAGCCACCCTTGCCTTTAAGTCCCTTCAAGCCACCCACAGCAGATTTCTCGTCGATGATCCAATCGGCTTCGGCAGTCACCACAAACGAGCCATTGGCAACGTTGAAAACAACCTCTCCTTCGGGACTCCCGTCGATTGAGCCTTTAAAGTAGCAAAGGCCTTTTAATATATCAACTTTTCAGCTCACGTCATTGGTTGAAATAAGATACTTTGACTTACCTGTATACGACGCGGTTGGTTTTCCAGCGTGCGGACCAGATGGGCTCAAGCTGTCTGGGTGGTAGGTCATGACATACTCGGCAAAGCCTTGAACACCGAGTCATTCAGCCCAGAAACGCGAAACCAGGTATCCTGGTGTTCTTACCCTTTCCCGTCATCCCGCCGGAAAACGTGCGCTCACTCCGAACGCGAGTAATTTTGATGGGTGCATTTTCTTCAGAAATAGTCTTCTCGTCCCAGGCGGTCGTGGAGTATTTAGCTTTCAAGTCTACATGACTCAGGTGAGCAGACATAAACACGGAGAGTTTAAGCGCGGTCTTACGTTTGGTGGTCATAACTCGTGAAGTGTGGTTGAAGGTTGACTAAACCTGGTGTTCGCCGTGCTTTTTATAGAGTGGTCAACAGCTGAATAATTGACAATATCTGAATACATTGGTTCCGCTTGACTCGATATTTAGGCCCGTCGCTCTGATTGGGCATTTGCCAGGGCGCGACGTCATGAAAGCGCGTCGCGGTTGGCGTTCCGTTCCTGGATCGTTCCTCTCCGTGTTTGTTTCGGGGAAGGGTGATCATCCCAAAACGGCCACAAACACGAGGTGGATCGTGCCCAACTCTTCCCTGGCGCATACAACAAGGCTATTGAGCTATCCAAGAATACGTCTGTATTGACACATATTCCACATCCGTAAAATATAATGATACAATCTAAGGTACTATCCAAAATCCCAAATATCTAGCGCCAGAAATCGGTCGCACGGGACCTAACTCTGCGAGGGGCGGGGGTATCGATATGGAACAAGTTCATATCGTCCGAAGAAGGCATCTCCATTTGATACTCGTCTTGCGATTCTTCAACTTCATCCTCGTCTTCATCCTCGTCTTCGTCCGAATCGTCCAGGATGTTAATCACTGTATCGCGATCGTCATCCGAGCTGAGCTGGTTAAACTGGTGACACAATCGTTGGAGTGTTGAAGTAGTGATGTCGCGGGCAGTACGAGCGGGATACCTAGGAACGAACTCGGGCTGTCGAGTAACCAGCTTCTTGACTATTTCGACGCGTCGAGACCCATTGTGGTTACCCAGGACGGGAGGCTTGCTTGAGGTAACCACAGGACTCTGGCGGTTTTTGGGGCGTTTACTAAGTATCGGTAACTCTACAACTAGGCGTTGACGTTTCGCGGCTGGCATAGGGTCAGAGACGACACGGTTCGGTGGCCTGGCGGATCGGGAAACTTGAACAGTGGCGCGATTCTCTTGATCGGAGTCATCATTCCTTCTAGAGCTCCGAGTGGCAACGTTCGAGAGTCGGTTTAGAGGGCGTCGAGTATTACCCGCATTGGAAGAAGAACCGAGGCTCAATGACTGGTCGTGAGGATGGTAACGGCTGTTATACTGCGTCCAATCAAAGTCGCTCTCGTCCGTTTCAGACCCAGATGTACTCGTCGTTTCCCCCGTCTCGGTCTCAGTTTCAGACTCGTTCCAATTGAAAGTCGGGCGCGCACGCCGAGCCGCATTTTGCCTGACGGTTCTTGTCTGGCTCGTTTCCTCTTGATATTCGTCGTCATCAGAGGAAACGTAGGTAACTCGAGGCCGAACGTGATTAACCGACTGTTGACGAGTTTTGATCGGTGAGCGGATCCAGCGACCGCTCTGATCAAAGTTAGGAATCGCCGCAAACTCGTCATCCGAATCAGCGTCTTCTTGTTCCGAGCCACTGCATCTGGGACTTGGGTGCGGGCCTACTTCAGTATCGGACGACACAGCGATAACTTCTCTTGGCTGAGGAAGCTTCTTCGATTTGCCCTTGGTGCCCTTGGTGCCCTTGGTTTTCGGTTGTTCTGGCCGTGGGACGTGCATATACTCGCTAAATGGTGTTGGCTTGTCCCGTTCGACCCAAGTATTTGTAATCTCGTCCCATCTCCACCGCGAACGGGCCCATTTCCAGCCTTCTTCCGGTACCTCGTCGCCCAATTGTAAGGGATCATTCGGGTCGAGTAGTTCCCATCGTGCTTCCGCGTCTTCCAGCATTTCTTCAATCTCGCCCTCGACATAAGGTCGTTCGTTCACAATGAGTTGGAGCAAGGTTGACTCCAGATGGGGGCAGTTGGCAGAAGAAAGCGCGCGCGTGTATACTCGTAGCGCACACATAAAGGTCGGAAGGGTGGCTGGGTCACAAGACATAGAAGCAGCACTTGGGGAAATCGGCTCCGGGAAGCTAAAATGTGGAAGGCGGCGTCGGGGCGCAGTTTCAGTGTCTTCTGGCTCGCGGGATAAACCACTAAGAGTCCCAACAAGGGTGGTGCAATTGCGTGCTGTCAGAGGTAGTTGATAAAGAAGCGCGGCAAGATTAGAACTAGCCCCTCCAAGAGTCGATCCCTTGGGAATTTTTGCGAAATAGGCGCACGTTAACGCACAAAATGGGTCGCTAACGTCAAGTATTTTGCCCGGCCGCCATTCCATATCTTCTTGTCGGTTGCTTCCTGTCGGCTGACCTTGAACCCCTTCCTGGAACGTCAGTTCTACGACTCTGCCAAGAGACAAAGCGGCCCGCTCCAGATCTGCTAAATCAATGGGGCGACTCCATACATCGCCGAGAACCATGGCCACCCAGTCGGCGATTCTCGCGCATAGTCTGGGCGCAAGCGAACGCATATCACCCACTTTACGTTGAAAGGCATTCTCGCGCTCTCGAAAGAGTGCTGCAAACTGGTCTGTCTGCATCCATAGAAGTAAAGCCTCTCCAGCAGCCTCGACAAACGATAACAACTCTGATGGCCCAAGCTCCGCAACTAAATGGGCCACGGGGCGTGAGAGGAAAGATCGTATGGGAAAGAGTGTGCCACTCAGATCGTCAGAATCGGCTGAGGGGTCGAATGTCGGAGGGGTGGGTGGTATGAAACTTTTGCGCCGTGCTGGAGTTCGGGTGGGAGATCGGGCCGAAAGGTTGAAGGAGATTTGCTGAGACAAGGGGGTGCCAAAATCTGATGGGAGAGTATAGTTTTTTTCGAGGTCGTGGTCTGGTCGGGCGAATATTCCTAGGAAAGTTTGGCAAAAAACTTTGCGGGAAATTTTATCTGGACCAAGCCCAACGATATTGCGATGTATAGAAGCGAGACCGCGAGAAGTTGAGCGGGGCTGGTGGAGAGATGCAAGGAAAAGGTTGGTACAAATTTGCAAGATATCGGCCGTATTTGGTGGGGAAGGTGAAGCGGAAGAAGATAAGCAGATCGCAAGAAGATGGTTCCAAAGCTGGGGGAGGGGCGAGATAGTATCGATGTGTTGTTTGATCATAGAGAGTGCATAGGGTATGATTGCAGCCCTAGAAGAGAGTCAGCTTTCGACAGATGAAAGGCAATCGAACAAAGGCTGACCGACGTAAATGTTCAGGGATTTCCTCAAATTTCTGATCCACAACAATTGTAACATCCACAAGCCCACTTTCATTACCAGGATCGTCCTCGGCTGGGCCCGCTGCAGCCATCGCCGAGGGCTCGATGTCGATCGCCAATTCCCGAACGCACATATCCTGCAACCTTAGAATATTCCCACTATAGCTCTCTGTTTCTACCTGTTCATCGTATACTGTGTCCGCCAGCACCCTAAAGGCATCGACTACCGCCGACATCTTCTCTAGGACCTCTGGAGACCATCTTCTCTCTGCTTTCCCACTGGACTTGGGCTTCGATTTGGATGGCCGAACAGAGTCAGGAAGGTATTGGCCGTCGTCATCTGTGCCCGCTCTGCCACCTCTTTTTCGCTTGCGTCGTGCCTGGTATGTTCGGCGCAGAGGGGGTCGATGGCGTGTCGGAGTTGGAGTGGGAGCAATAATATTGGAGGGAATACTAGACAGCCGTTCTCTCTTGAGTGAAGCAGCAAGAGCAGCAACTTTGGTCCTAAGAGGCCTCAGCACTCGATGGACACGCGAGAGTGTCCATGCCTGGGACTGTGCTCGACGACGCATGGTGAAGATTGGAGAAGTTGCGATCACGTGATGGCGTCGCGCAGCCTCACGTGATGATCTACACAAACAAGCAAATAGAGAGCCACTTTTCCAAAAGTGGTGGTGCGTAAGGTCTCCAATACAGCCGCCAAGTTGTTTTGGTATATGTATATCATTCTCAGATCAAGTGTTGTTCGCCCAATAATGGGCGATTGCGAACTGGGGGCTGAGAGGTGGAGTAAGTGATGCGTGCTAGAACCAGTTTTTTCGGACCATTTCAAACGCATTTAACTCGACTTCCATCTTGAACCAAGCTAATCCACAGGACCTCCCACAATGCTTATATATCTCATTTATTATACGCATATGTAAATAATAGTTTTTATTATCACCACTCTCTCGGTTCATATTTACGGCACGACCAAATCAAACCACATTCAGGCACATGAACGCAATTTCGCATTGGCTTTACACCAGAGAACATCAATTAAAGTGGGATATAATAGCGTAAATAATGGGCTCAGGCTGCCAACGCTAGCTATATTATTCATTTAAATAATTTATACAAGAACTGAACTTAAGTCCCAACCGTACATCTACCAGGTGTAATAACTTGAGTGCCAATCCCATAGTGGCACCTGAGGCCCTTCATCACTAATAAACTCGATTTGTGGAAAGATATCAACAAGTTATTTCTTCGCTTCTGCCCGAAACATTATATCGTTGGTATTGGCTAGCATTGTTGGCACTGTGGAAGTCCGAATTATGACTTTTCGAATTGGGCATGCTTCGATAAGCTGGGTGGAAGGAAACCGACTTACTTCAAGAGCACTTAAACTATTGGATCAAGGTGTGTACTATGTCTATTTTTTAACTTCTTTAATGCTGCTAACAACTATTAAGATTATTTATAAGGCACGCGGGGCCAATGCATCATGGGCTTGGCTCAAAACCATCTCAACCTGTGTCACAACGCTCCGAGAACTTCCAAAGAACATAAATGGGTCTCTCGCTCCTCCAAACTCATCTAAGCATACTACCCCAAACCTCGAGCACGACATTGGCGCCTTGTTGAAGTCCCTAGTTGAAGATAAGGTCCACACTCGAGACTGCACTCGTCGTCTTTCAGAGGAGGCGCTTCGCACAACAGATGTGTATGTAGTAGGTCTTCAACAGCTCGTAGGCAAGTATTCGCTTAATTTAACCTTAAAATTTGTTAAACTAACTATTGTTTAATAATTAGGTCTAAACTCGGCACTTGTTAAATTCAATGAATCCCGGTTTGGCAAGCGCATCACTACATCAGGAAAAAAAAGTGATCTAATATGAACCGAATTATCTAGACCATGTCTAAATTGTCTCTAACTGCTCTAATCTAGGGTCAACTGAATTGGGATTAGAGCCATTAGACATGTGCCTACTAGACCTGTCAGTTTTAGAGCGGCGCTTTTTTCCTGATGTACTTCAAGTTCAAGCACACTATATGCGCCACTAAACCAGCCCGATGAGCGTAGCATCGACAGAATGATTCCTGAGCTTAATAACGACAGCGTGAGCCAGGATTTGTTTGAGGTAGTGATTGGCGACGATGACAATGACCCTTTTGGCGCATTCAATGATTGAGGACCATTATTGTAGTTCGTATTACAAGGTAGATTACATTCATTACAACTTTATCCTACTTCTATTTGTCGTTTCCTTCCCAAATGGCTAAGTCAACCTGCCCATGGGAAGGGCCCCACGAAATTTCGCTAAGGCAATCCTTGTGGTGCTACGAATTCCAACAGACGGTATGGGAACCGGGAGGCACGAGCGGGTCAGGTGCGAGGGACGAGTTGATCCGACCCGTTCGTTCCGATCTTTTGGTTCCCATACCGGATGTGTAAGAGACTACCCAGGGATACCTTGATACGTTTGCCCGATCTCTTCGATAGTGATGGTAGGAACCACCGAAGCCAGCACTTTGTGGGTTACCTAACACCTCAGGTAACTATAGTACTACTAATGGTCGAATTCGGCGGATTCCATTCAAGAAGGCGTCCGCGTAACCCAACCAGGTGTTCTAGGTCACGACCAGAACTACTTTGATGTAAGAGACATGCTATTAGTCCCTTCGGTGCCACCAAGGTAGAAGATTTCTACAGACCGCAGCGGCGGCTGTGTCCGCAGTCGGCTTTCGAAGTGGGGGCCTCATCAGGGTAGCAAAATTTAAGCTGACGAAGTTTGAGATAGGTTGGTAGTTAAAAGTGCAGGGAATTGGATGGTGGCACCCCAGCACCTCATTGATTGAGGCTCTCACCCAGGCAGTTCTCCACATTCTGATATCGATATTGCCTGGTGCAATTTTATTTTCATTCTGAAAGTCCTTTTTTCGTTTTGGGGCCCTTTACTACAACTGCATTATAAATAGCATGGTTCAACTATGCATTGCTATTGCTTTAGTTGCTCTGAGCACGCTGCTTGCAGCTTCTGCTTTGCCTATTCACGACAGCAGCACGGATACGCTTTTGAACCGGCGTGCTCCTCCAAGCCCACCCCCACCCCAGGCGCGCACCCTGGATACGGCCGCGGCTCAATGCGACACCCCTCTTACAGACAGTTCAAAATCAACTAGAGCTGCGTTAGCGCGAGCCTTGGTGGAAAGGCAACGGGCTGGGCCACCACCCCCAGGGCAACGAGGTGGCGCACAAGGTAAATACTGTATTATATAATTAGAGACTAGGTATATGCGTGGCTAACGGCTCTATAGGTCAAGCAAATCGCCCAGTCAATCAGAACCAGGTGGTTGGTAACCCCCAACGACCGCCACCGCCGCCCCGGGCTCGTATGTTGGGGCAACTTATGGCCGCGAAGCAGAGGCGTCGAGTCGGACCAAAGAGACAGGATTCTCAGTCTGCAGCTTCCGGGGCAGAAAAAGCCCAGCTGGAACAGCCGGAGAACCAAAACGCTTCTGCTACAAACGATAACGCCTTGGAAGATGAGGATGAGGATGAATTGTAACCACACCCCTGAAACAGCACCAATCGGGTAGTTTAGGTGGAGGGATACTAAAGTCCCCAGTATTAGTGTAGCTATTATAGATTAATGCGCAAGTTGGTGGATGAACAATCAGGCGAGTGACACACTGGCCATGGAATCTCGGGGATTGGGCCATAATAGGGGCTTTGGTAAGCTAAGCGGATGTCGAATCACGTGACTTTGTCTCGCCTCCATCCTCACGCGACATTCTTGGATACCTTACTCGGCCTACTACTTCGTTCTCTTGGACGGTTTTATTGCACTGCTCTAATAGACTTATTAGATTTCTTGAATATATTTCTAGTCACTATTCGGCTGCGATAAGATTATACGTTGACCTGTACCCAGTGGTAGGAGGACGATTGAATCCGATGGCTGCAGCCGAAGCTCTCATGGAACTTGTCCCGAGCGGAAACTCACGCAGAAATGGGCCCCAGTCTAATAATTCTGCACTAGAAAATGATGAAGAAAAGGAACGGGCAATGGCAGCCACCTATGCTGCGTATACCAAGCGGACAAAGTTGCACGCAGAAAAGGCCAAGGCCCAACAGGTGCGTCATACAGACCCCCGACCAAAGTGGCCAGTTCTAGCTAATTTTCCCTTGGTAAGCTCTCTAGACAACTAAAAACCCGATTACAATTTGCCCGACTTAAAGTCGACTATGGCTGGGTACGTTCGTCATCTTGGTTGATCGATGTAATGTTTATCAGGAGATCAGACCCGACAGAGCCTCAACGAGGTTGAAAACTTGTATTTTCATTTGAGCAGAGCTCGCCCTATTCCTCAACAGCCTACAGCCAAGTCCGACGTGTCCGACAAAGAGCAAACCCAATCTGATGACGCCAATACCCCTCCGACAGTGGCAGCAACCCTTATACAACCATCCCTGGAAAGCTCTATTGACACAGCGACACAGTCAACACAGAGAGAGGCATCTTTCACTGATGCGTCACACTCGAAATCGCATCCCGGTCCATCTACATCACCAGTGCCGTCACCATTTCGTACTTCTTCACAGCCATCGCTCTCACAATCTTCTTCCGCCGCTCTCAAACGACTACCATTCGTAGAACGTACAAGAACCGGTGGCATAGTACGGCAAAGTCAACCTATAGAGCGCCTTCGTACAGGCGGTAAAGTGAAATCTACGAACGCTGCGTTATCACCGAAGAAGCGAGGCCGCCCTCGCATCCCAGATGATGCTGAGCTTGTAGCTTCCGCCTCAGGTGTTTCGATTACTAGTATCGATGCAGGCGGAACAGAAGGGACGTTGACTTATGATTCGTTCTGGAGCTCACTGAACTCTTTAAAAACCCCAGCTGGTTCATAGTTTCTGTTTGCGTTTTTGGAAATATGTTTGCTGGTTTTCTATTTGGCTTTATGTATCTATTTAACTGGTTGGTGTTTATTCGTATATCCACTTTCAATTTTATTCATTTTTGTGCGGATCATTACTTCGACGACCTCTTCTGCATTTCAATTCAACACACTGGGTAGTTGACCTATATTCCCGGATCTACATTCATTGACTTGGCCCTCCCTCCACCCCTTACCCGTTTGCCCCTGGGGGCAAATCCTCGGCCATCTTGCGCACCATGTGGCTCTCTTGCAACACCGGCTCCGGATGACCCTTCTGGAGTGCCTGAGTTGCCCTTGCGGTGTCCATTGGCTCCATTGTTCCCTCCGCGACCTCTTATCAGGATTCCCCGCTTGGGAGCCGGACTAGCCTCGCGGCTGCTGCTAGCGCTTCCTCCCTCTGAATTGGCAAAAATTCGCTCCCTAGCAGCTTTGTAGTCTGCTTCGCGCTCTTCAAGCGACTTGCTATTTGATGGAGTGCGGTTGGTAGAATCGGTACCAGATTGGGACAATGGTTTTGGCCGCCTAAGGATTTGCCTTGTAGCCATGATGGCAGCTACAGGGGGCAAATTCGATTGAGAACCTAGAATCTGCGGCATCGGTGCTGCGGTATTGCTAATCGTACAGATCAGTCGTCGGGCACTAATAGCTCATGAACGCTTAGACTCACGCACGCTCCCAGATGGCCTTTGGTGACTCTTCGGCTGTATCATCGTTGTCCCAATCATCCGGTACAGATCGAGAGTCGTTCTTTAACATCTGCACAAGGGGGTTAAGAAGCGCGGAGGAACAAGAAAGAGAACAAGCGCACAGAGGTCGTGTCCCAAGCAGGAACATCTGCGGATGATAGCGAGCTAGTCATGTCCCATTCTCATCTGGATAAGCAGCTCGATCCGGGCGATATATAAATGAAGCCAGTAGGTGCGGTCTGTGAGCTGGCGGTGGTGGATTGTTTGAAACGCTTAAACATACTAAGCGCTGGTATTAGGCAGCATTACGTCAACTAAATTTTGGCTTGATTTCCGGGTTAATCCTGACTCTGGCGCTCAGCTATCATGCCTGATGCGTTTTTCAGCTCTAGCAAGCCCAAAACGCGCAAGAGGAAGAGAGATGTATCTTTGATTAAACCTTCTTCCTCTAAACTCTCTAACGGCAAGACGAAACGCTCTAAAGGCGATGAGGAGCTATCGGATTCGGACGTTGGCGAGGCCGGCAACATTGACGATATGGACTTGAGAGCGGATGAGGTTGACCCCGGGGAGAGCGGGGACGAAGACACTGTGGAGACCCCGGCTGAGAAAAGACTACGGTTGGCGAGAATGGTGCTAGAGGAGCGAAGGAAAGAGCTAGGTGAGTATTAACTGCTGATTTGTCCGAATTTAGCTGACAATGTGAAGCGGGAGACGAGGTTGATGCTGCAGAAATAGACAAAGAAATACTAGCGTCAAGGCTAAAACAGGATACTGTGGGTCTAACTCTATCCCAACGCCGTATGGGTAACTTACGGAACATTGAAATTAGTTGCAATATTCTGGTAAAATATCATTATATCTAGCAGACAAGGTTCGCATTAGAGTCCTTTGTGTTTTCGATAATCTCATTCTTTATTCACATTACACAGCTCGGCACTACATCTCCCCCCACTCGACATACCCGCCGTCAACGGCTGCCCGTTACGGCTGCTATAGCCTCAGACGACGGTACTATACTCTACACTGGGTCCAAAGACGGATCTATCACCAAATGGTCCCTTCGGGACGTCACGCGCCTCAAAACCTACACCAGAGCCCCTTCGCATACCGTACCTATGAGTGTTAAAGGCAAAGGCAAAGATCGACGCACCGGGGATGTCAACGCAGAAGGACATACTGACGAGGTGCTGGCCCTGGCTATAAGCTTTGATGGGCAGTATTTGGTCAGCGGGGGCAGAGACCGGAGGATTTTAGTCTGGGATGTGAAGGAAGATAAATTCGTCAAGGCATTTACAGGTCACAAAGATGCTATTACGGTACGCCATTCCTAGTTATGATCGATGTGTATGTTTATTTGAGTCTCGTGGCTGCAGGCACTTGCTTTTCGAAAAAACAGTCTACAACTGTATTCCGCCTCATTAGACAGAACGATAAAACTTTTCGATCTAAGCGTGATGGGCTACGTTGAGACGCTATTTGGGCATCAAGATGGTGCATCTTCACTGGATACATTATCTGGGGAGACTGCCGTCAGCTCTGGGATGCGAGATAGAACCCTACGATATTGGAAAATTGCAGACGAAACCCAATTGGTGTTTAGAGGTGGGGGGCGCAGCAAACTCCGAGAGGTCTTGGAGGGCGGAATGGAAGAGGCAAGCGAAGGGGAGGAAGATGAAACCAAAGCGGGCGGTTCTGGAGGAAGGAAAGGAAAGCAGAAAGATAAGGATAGCAAGTTGTTTTTGGAGGGTAGCATTGACTGCGTTGCTATGCTCGACGAGTCGACCTTCGTCAGTGGTGGAGATAGCGGGTACGCCTTGGTTTACCTTTCTGTCAAAAAGGTGGTCTAACACTCTTATCGTTAGTTCTATATGTCTCTGGCTTACATCCAAGAAAAAGCCCGTATTTACGCATCCTTTAGCCCATGGGATGCACGAGCATGTGTCCGAGTCTGAAGGGACGATCTCCACACCGCGATGGATTACAGCTTTAGGAGCAGTGCGCCATGGTGATCTGTTTGCTTCGGGTACGCATATATTCGAATTCAATGTTTTTACCACGCTTACGCCCGTTCTTTAGGTTCATGGGATTCAGCGATCCGCTTATGGAAAGTGGATGTCAAAGCTCGCTCCTTTTCGCCTCTCTCTCAGATATCCGCTCTTGGCTTCATCAACTCACTACAATTGACCACCCCACCCCGAGATACCGCCTTGACTCACACCTGGGGACGACTGTCGGACTCGAACTCCGTTGTTAATGGAGATACCATCATAGAGGCAAAGTTTCCGCCTGGGCGTTCTAGGGATGAGGTTATTCTAGTCGCTGCAGTCGCGCAGGAACCCCGACTTGGACGATGGATGAAATTGCACGGAAACGGAGAGAAGAACGCTGCATTGGTTGCCATATTTCCTAGGAGTGATTTAGTTGTAGGTTCCAAGGGCAGCTAACGTTGATTCAAGTGATGGTATGAACCCAACTAAATGCACCAAGCCCAAAGCTAACTACAAATGGAAATATAGTACACTATGTAAACATCAATTATGACGTCGTAACACCGATGCTTATGAATAGGACTCGGGCAGATTGCCGCCGAGATACAAATGAAAGACGCCACAACGGGATGGTTGTGTACCTCTGGTGATCATCTATTCCCGGTTAACACCGGATTGTCGCTGTCAAAGGTGATTCGGTCGCAAAACACCCGAAAATATCCCAGAGCCCTCAACGCCATGCGGCGGGTTTAGCAGATGCTGACACCAGTTGGTGATCCCTTCCTGCATATTTTGAGATACACCAGGTGAATCAGATGAATTCCCCCGAGCCGATAACTTGGTTGGCGTTATTCGATGAGTCATTATAATATCTTTGTTTTGATTAGCACTTGCTTCCATGCAAACCCTTGACACCGACTCGAGTGTCCCCGCAAACACCTTGTCCTGGTCAAAGAACAACTAAGGTTCAAGGTCACATTCTTACCAGAGTCACCAGATGGTCCGATAGACCAGCCCGCCACCGAAAGTCGATTGGACTAACTCTTAGACAAACAACCAAGCAGAAAGCTATATGCGCGCATCCCAACAGATTCATGACCTTAGCCGAGTGCACTTAGTCATCAGCGGGGCGTTATATCACGTGACCTTTTACTGTCTTGTGCGATACCCCCACACCATACACCGCCTCCTCCCAATCTCCTTCTCTCTCAAGTCCCTTTCGCTCCTGTCATCATGGCAAGTGACTTGTAAAATTGCCCAGATTACAACTTACTCCTATTCCACTAGTCTACTGCCTGTCGTCGCCGCCTGATTCGTGACTTTAAACGCCTGTCCTCCGATCCTCCAGATGGCATTTCCGGTGCGCCATGCCCAGACAATATAATGCTATGGAATGCTGTCATTTTTGGGCCCGGTACGTCTAGGTAGCTCTAAGATGCTCACTGCTTACCTGGCCACCTAATTAGCCGATACCCCTTTTGAGGATGGAACATTCAAACTTATTCTGACCTTTGACGAGTCATATCCCAACAAGCCCCCGACAGTCAAGTTCTTGTCCAAAATGTTCCATCCCAATGTGTACGCCAACGGAGAGCTCTGCTTGGATATTCTGCAAAATCGGTGTGTTTCTCGTCGTCCCGTTGCTATATTGGTCTGCTCACTCGACACAAGATGGTCACCCACATACGATGTGGCAGCAATATTGACTTCGATTCAAAGTTTGCTGCATGATCCTAATCCCAACAGGTAGGCCTTGGCCCTTCTGCCTTGTCTCTTGGCCATGACTAAGCCACGGTTACAGTCCCGCCAATGCTGAGGCTGCCGCACTTTATCGCGAAAATATGAAAGAATATGTGCGGCGTGTCAAGGCAACGGTGGAAGAGAGTTGGATGGACCCGGGTGATTTGACTGGAGAGAATGGCAGCCCTGCAGAATCGACTTAGAATCCTCGACCATGCGGCAGGGTGGCATGTTCCACTGGCCCCCAGGGTAATTCCCGTGGGCCTCACGACTGCGTGGCCTATGGATATTCATAGCACAACGTTTTGCAACATTTTATCACTGTACAGGCATCCGTTAATATCGTTCCAACATCAACGCTTTTGTATTCGTCTGTCGTTTTGTGCCATTATATGGATTGTGTAAAACCATCTTGCTTTTTTGTGCGATTAATTGTATTTGAGACTGGTGAGCCTCGGGGTGCAACAACAACATATTTTTGCCGCATTTCGAATACCATTCCTTGCTCGGCGCTTCTTGCGACGATCTCCGGAGCTTACCTATTCTTGACGATGACGAGGTGCCTGGCTCCATTCTTGGTCCCGACAATCAGATTTCCCGGCTTGCATCCTTAATTGCCTTGTCTCGACTAGATTTATTCCTACCACCTCTGGTGCTATGAGTGTCGACCCCCGAAACACTTCTGAGAAAATCGACCCAGCTTCTCTTGATGCTGTGTATAATGTCTCTGAAACGGCGACATCGTTGGGTGAAATGGTGCGGGAGGCTATTGGCGTTATTGACAGAGGGCTGGACATTCATGGGTAAGTCGCCCCTTCCGTTGTTGTACTGCTAGGAATGTTCTGGAACGTCGTGGCTGGAGGCGTGTGATTTAACTAGGCGCAACCGAAATCTGTGCTAAATACGTTTGCCTAGTCTAGACAAGTTGTCAATCAGCTTCAATGGAGGAAAGGATTGTACGTATCCATTCTGGGGGTTTCGTTTCATTCCTAATGGCATTTTTTAAATTTAATTTCAAAGGCACAGTACTTTTGCATTTGTTGGCTGCAGTTTTGAGAAGGCGCGTCTCGAAAGGGATTGGATACGGCCCCATTTGCGAGGAGGATGATAAGGTGGTGGCAGATGGGGCCATCGTATCACCTTCATATTCGAACACTACACTGTCTCCTGGATCCTTCGCCGACAGCTCTCAGCAGAAACATGAGCCGACGATATCCCACCCTCCCGGTCTGGAAACCCGCGGACCCGCACTGTCTTCAGCCCCCCTCCATCTCCCTCCAATCCGATCCGTCTACGTACTCTGCCCATCTCCTTTCAAGGAAGTGGACGAATTTGTCGAATCAAGCGCCAAAGCATACAACCTTCGATTAGTTCGGGTCCCCGGATCCATGCGACTCGCTCTTCAAGCATACCTTGATACCCCCGAAGGACACGGCGTGGAGGCCGTTCTAGTAGGAACTAGGCGGAACGACCCGCATGGCGGTAAGTTTTTCATATTGTTTACAATTACCGCCGCAACCTCGGACCTGAAGGCTTGTCCGATATTTTGCGACCAGCCAAACTCGAGTTTCTCCAGCATTGCGATCCGGGATGGCCTAAACTCCTGCGGGTACACCCGATTATTAATTGGTCGTATAAGCATGTATGGGAATATCTCAGGCACCCAAGTTTGAAGGTTCCGTATTGTCATTTGTACGATGAGGGGTAAGTCATGCTTGAGATTGATCAGGTCTGACGCTTATTCTGGGCACCTCTACTAGATATACGTCCCTTGGCTCGACTTATAATACGTTTAAAAACCCTGCGCTGCAGGTTCTTCGACCTGGTCTCCCGCCCATCTGGCGACCGGCATTTGCCCTGGAGGATGGGTTATTGGAGAGGGCGGGGCGTGGAAGCATAGGCCAATTGGAAGTTCAACCCCCGGCACAAGCTTCAGAAGCGACCGCTACTTCTAGCTGGAATGGTATTTCCAAAGAGGCAAACGGGGAGGCAAAGCCCGTAAACCCTGGTGTATTGGACAATCGAGTGTTGTCTGGATAGACTGTATTATGCTAAACCCACAGTTCGTCAGTGAACATTACAATAATAATAGAGCACAATCATTTTCGAGTTCGGAGTGACCTAGTGGCACTGAAGTGAGTAGTGTGAACCAAGATGCGAGATCGGGTGGCGTTATCGGGGTAAACAGCCGTAAACATTTGTGAATGTGGCTTTCCTCCTGCCGTCACCACGAATAATTCTTAGCATGTCAATTTGGGCATTTGACCTTCGCTCGAGTGACTCTGATGCCGAAGATGAAGATGCCGGGTCAACTAGCGCTGCTCAAATTCCGCCTTCAAATTTGATCCCGTTGGTTTCCAGTCCGCAACGTGATGCGCAAGAGTCTCCCCAGGCCGACCATCAGACCCGGCTGGCTGATGAACTTGAAGAACTCTTTGGAGCGGCGGAATCGGAGGAACATGTCAAGTACAAGCCTAACCCGTGGACCATTGCCAAGATGAATGCCAACGCCCGCGCTGCTGCAGGGCCAAGTCTCGGGAAACGCGAAAAACCGGCGACTAAAACTTCAAAGTTCGTCGTTCGCAACGATAGGCAGTTTGGGTGGAAGAATTCTTGCAATAAGAATAATAATGGTTTTTTCGTTCGGGCTAAAGGCGGTGGAGAGAGGCAGGGTGGTGTTCCCCATTCACCGGAGGTTGTGGGAATGCATATTGAGCTTGGGGCGATGACTGACGCGTGTTTTAGAGAGCAAATTATTCGAGTGGTTCAAAAACTACGCCCAGATCTATACCTTTACGCGACTCTATATCCGCAGCTCTACGTCGAGAAATGCTTGCTACACCGACCAAATCAGCACCTGAATCAAACGTTGGACGCCACATGCTCTCACCCGATAAGCATGGCCAATCTTCAACACCGGGCCTCGCCTGCAAAAGGGCACACACACCTACACCTGCTCGTGAGATTATGCATGTCTCACCCTTCATTCACCTTTGATCACATTTTGTGAACTGGGTTACCGTAGTCGATGATATTCCACCGCCAAATTCTGACATACGTCGATCTTACATCGAACACGGTATCTGCATCTTTGCCTTTTATCAGGGTATAGTTAACAGATCTCTACGAACCAGGTCGAGGCGCATATATTCCCTCAAAATTTCCCACGATACCCTCGGCCAACGATATATTTGGCAACAACAGAGAATACGGAAATACCCATATGGCCAACGCTTTCTTCAACAAGTCTCCAATTGTTTCCTTTCCTCCCGTCAATAATTCTTGTGCCCAAACTCCTGATGACCGCTTAGTCTCACCTTCGACTAAAGCTGGCTCTATGTTAACCAGAAACTCTCGAGAAGTGTTTACTGTCCCGCCCCAACACCAACGAACTTCCCCGAATCTAGCTTCTGGAACATTTTTTCCATACACATATACGGAACAGGCTGACCAAATCCACTATGGGCTAGTACCCACCGATTTTGAAGTTGAGTCGAAGTCCAGGTCGGATACGAATAGTGGTCGTTTCTTGAACCGAGCCTCCCCGGGCCTGTCTTTGCGTCACAGTCCAAACCCGTCACCAACTCTACAGTTGGTCGCTAAATTCGCAGCTCCACCACCTGTACTAAACGAATGGGCTACGCATGAAGGGACAGGGGTGAGCAGTCTATTTTAATCAACGCGAGTATACCAACACAACTTTCCCTATCGTTCTCAGTTAGAAGAGCGAAGGGCTAACTATGACGATCACCGCAAAGTACTGCCTATATCTGCGTGGCATCCTTCCTCACCTGCTAGTACTCCGCAGTTATCTTCCCCATATACTGAACCGAAAAATGGACAGAAACAGAATATAATAATTCAAACTCCTGAACGCCGAAGCCCTCGCAACAGGAGCTTAGAATACAGTACTACACCGGCCAACCCAGGTTCGACAGCTCAATGGCAGCCAATTACGCCGCCGAACAAAGCTCCCAGAATGATGTCGATAGTCTCCATGGAGCAATCCGGTTCCGAAAAGCCATTTTGGTCAACTTTGCCGACACCTCGGTCTGCCGGACGACCCCAGCCACCGCAAGAGGTCAAGACGACACGATTCAGTCTTCCGGGGCCGTTTTTAGGTAGCAGCCCTCTGAAACCTCAAGGGTATTCAGATGACGCCAAGTCTCTTTACAAGCCGCCTCCCCGCAAGCGAACTCGCTCTCCGGAGCCTTCTGCTCCACGTTGGAAGGTGACACGGATTACATAGCACCGGCTGCGCCAATGTACTATATGCGTAGGGCGCTGAATGTTTGTAAGGAGCTCACAATGCAATATATAGTATACTAGCGTACCTAAATGAGTACTCATACTTGCCTGCGAGCGCCACTTGGGAACAACAACAATCCGTCTGTACTAGTAGTCCCCCATTCTTATCTCGGTAATAGGTATTAAGAAAGGAGCATAATATCACACCATAATTAATACATAATGATTTAGAAATATTGTTCGAAAATCATAAGGTCGGACTGGTCCGGAGTGGTGGGACGAACAAATATTATGTGACCTGTGATTTTTATTTATTTTTTAAATGCACTCATGTGACCTGTGAAGGCAGGTCACTAATTAAGCGCTCGGCGAATAAGTCCGATCCATGAACTTTCATAAAGCTGCAGGCCATATTTGATGTGTCTACTTGCCCATTGCTCGTTACAGCTCAGACGCTAATTGATCTTGAAGGAAAATTTAAAGTGTATTCAATATAATGCGTCTCAACCAACGAACCTGATTGCAATGGCCTCACATTAATAAATATTCTTATCTGCCTCACCAACGCCTCGCTACATCCGGCAGGCGTCGACACTAAGAAACATGCGTGAATAACAGTCTTCGTATACATTTCCCTCTCCTTGGACTGCCGGGCTTCCTCCAGCATCCCAGGTGGTCTATCCAGCGTAAACCATCCATTGTTGGTAGCTTGTATCGAGGTATGTTTTTTGTATGTAGCATATTGTATTTTCCCTCGGTCGACTAATCTCCACCCGAACCTTTTTATTGAAATTAGTAGTCTAGGGTTATTTGCTGCCTCGAGAAGCCTGCCGTTTCCCCTTGGTGTGGCTGTCAGAGTGTTTTTACCCGACCAATATGGAGGTTAAGATAGCCCCCAAGTGCTTGCCGAGCAGCCTCCGTGCTCGCAAAAAGTTTATCGGCAGTTCTCTCGCATCATCCACTGCTCTACTTGAACGCGCATCGAGGCCCGGGGGTGCAGGTGAAAAGGCCCGCCTCTGTTTCATGGGCTTCCACGACGAATGGCGACACAAGGATTGCCCTGTTACGAAATGGTATGCTGATCAGAGGTTGTCCTCCACCCGCTTCCGATCGATTCAGCATCTTCAAGACGACAACCCACCCTTTTTCCACGAGTATCTTCTCCTTGAACTCGAAGATGGCTCCATCTGCAGGGTCGAGCGCACTGGTGAAGGCTCGAGAGTAGATGCTGTGCGCTTCATTGGATGCTCTGCCAACGACACGATCCAGTGGTTCACTGCTCGCAACTACGAGATTTACACTCAAGGCAAACCATCTAAACTCATTGCTCGGGTGAACTTTTACCATGATTTTGATATCCTCGACGTTCTTGCCATCTGCTATGCCGTCCACGCACAGCGTCGTACGCGGGCCTATACTCTGCAACGCTTCAACTGCTATTTCCTGTGCAACACCATCCTGCTGGTCCTAACTCGCCATCTCGCTGAATGGGAGAATATCGTCACATTTGATACCTGGAAATCCGCGCTGTACCGAACATTCGATCAACTGCAGGATACGCCGTACGATTCGCTAGAGAGCCCCCTCATATTCCGTGTCTGTAGCACACTGGATCCAGGCAATCGGAACCCAGCAGAATTCCTTTTTAACGCACTCCGCAATAGGTTGGATGCAGACTCGGCCTACAAGAGCGTACGCGAAGCGGTCGCTGACACCCTATGGGGCGCAACTTCGAATGAAATCATTAATCAGGCTCTTACGGATCATGTCGACGCTGCATTGGCTATCGCCCTCGAAGCGGGCGGGGCATGTGCGACAGCTCTTAGGTCGGCTACCTTTGGGACTAAAAGCGTCCTCCAGAGGGAGGTCGAGACGTTTGATTCAGTGAAGACCATAGTCGAAAAAAAGGCTCTTCGAGTAATAAGGAGGGAGTTAACGTTTTATGATAAATCACTGGAAGAACTGCACCAAATGGAAACCATAGAGCGCCCAATATCAGTTGGGCGAGTATTAGCGATTTCTATGGCTGCCCAGATATTGGGCGCATTGTTTCCTCTACAGCTCGCCCTTTCCAGTAACGAGCTGGCAGAATGGGGTTTCAAAGGCAAGCGCTGTTTCGCGTGGCCCCTTGTTCAAATCTTATTACCAATCCATAGATATGCTGCTGGGAAGCCTCCGCGGTATATGCACTGCGAGGCACTTAGGAACCATTTCTGTCAAAGTACGCTTACGGACTCGGATGAGTACGCCCGGGATTGCAGTTGAGGAGATGGTATCTTTTGAAACATCAAGCTTAACCGAGAAGTTAGCCATGGAAATCAATTACGGCATGGCAACTCAAACTTTGGACAAAGTACTGCTTGCGCTGACTAAGAAGGGCATGCTTACACCCTCCAACGTCATGGTTGCCCTTCATGTTATTTTGTCCAAGAGGCTCTGGGATGCCTGGCTTAAAATTTCAACTCAAAAATTACTTAAAATCTCCCTACTTGAGCAAGTACCAGGGAAACAGGTATTAGTGACGCTACCCCCTCCGATTGTATAAGTTGTTCCTTCCGAGCTATTTTCCAAGGATTGACTAGTCCTTATGAATTACTAGGATAAAGCCGTGCATCGCGAAATCAGTTCGATTTCTCAATTTCAAGACTATATGCAGCAGCGCATTGAAGACCATGGCAGGCGGGTGGAGTCCTACGGCCTTGCTTCAGCTCGTCTAGTTAGCCAAGATATCCAAGATGCTATAACTAATGTGTGGAGGCTAGTACCCACAGGTGCTGAAGATAGTGGGCCAGAAGAGTAAATACATTTCGTGTCCCATGATCGTAATTGAACGAGTAAGTTTTTCATACTTCCCGCGGTTAGCCTCCCTGATCATTAATTATTACTTTGGCCTCGATTGTGCAGACATAAGCGTTATACCTTGGATAAATAAAGTGCTATAATGTTAGGTAGTCCAGTTCGGTAAGCAGCCGATCGCGTTGCTGCAGTACACACGCAACTCATTTATACATACCCCTTTGACCCTATTGGTCCAGCCATTAGCCAGGTGCCCCAGCCCGTGTAAACATTAGATATTAGATTCACACCGATCCTTGACTCGTGCACATACGTCCTTCAGGCTCCTTCTAACATACCCTCATTCTTAACCGATTTCTTTTAATTTTCGTGCTAACTAGACATATGATGTATATATCTGGCATCTGGCATAGTACCGCTATCCTAGTCATCTAACGCTCTGATTCAGATCAGGAACAAACTGAATCCTCCGGTGCATAGATAAATTGCGAGCCTGAGGGGCCAACATGCATATGCCCAAGTATACTGAATGTATCGCCGCTCGCCGCCGCGCCGGGATGAAACGAAGTAAATCATCATATATTGTACTTGGTTTAAACATAAAGAGTAGTCGGAAACCTAGCACCAATGATTTCTTTGAATTAACGACCGTATGAGCTTGAGCCTACACCGGGTGAATACAACCTAACTTACTCGCTATTCCCTAGCCAATGTACTTCTTGCTGATACCATTTTATAGCTGGTAATTGATTGCGATCTCCTCTCTCGCATGTACGTCCTCCCAGATTATGTGCAACGGGAACAATCGCCCCATCCAAGTTCCATGCTTCAATCGTATTGTGTTTTTCCGCTTGGCAGACCGACTTGACTGCCTGAAATAATATTGGAAACGTTTCGGGGGTCACTCGGATGCTCAGGATGAAAAGCCTGAGGTTTGACGCAGCGTCATACTTCCACACAATAAAGTGCGTCTCACCCTGAAAAGGCATCGATGCTCCCCAAATGGATGGAGGAGATGATAGATATAGTGGGTGTCCGTCACTCTGACTCATTTGGAAACGGCACCAAGCCTCCGTTGGCTGAAATGCAAAGTGTATGCATGATGACGGTCCTTTGGCTTCCAGATCTCGCTTGAGCAGATTGAGGTCTGCCGCAGCGGTCTGAACGGCTTCATCGCGTGACAGAAGTTTGACGTATGGAGGGCTAATATTGCTCCCTTCATCAATCGACCATGTCGTGGCCGTGAGATTAGTGATGGCCCAACCAGTACCCCCACCTGGAGCACACCGTGCATAGAAACCACCAATGCCGCTGTAGAGAACCGATACGATACCTGGATATTTGACTCGTGGGGGTGGGCTCGACCCCCAAGTTGGCGGAAATGAAGGAAGTCCTTCCGGTTGACCAATGGCAAAATGTAGTAGACTCATCATTCGTGTCGCGTATCCTCTCCGCCTGTGCTTTGCTGGTGTGAAAACGTTCGTGATATAATATCCAACGGCGGAAGCCACTGTTGTTCCATTCTTAGGAAGAATGATGATATCTCGCTGGTAACTGTAAAACGATGTGTCGAATGCTGAGAATTAGTCAATCGAACAACTCGAACGTGGACATACGTTACGCATGCACTTAGGAAGTCTAGTGTTTCTGGTTCATTTTCAGGAACAAGTATCCTAATCGAGTTGTTAGCTTATTTATTGTATAAATTTGATTATTGATTGTACTGTACCAAGTTATCAGCTGTCCGTCCTTGGCATGATCTGACGCTGCTGCCATTTCTTCATGTCGCAAATATTGTTGAAGGGTTTGCCACTGTGCCCATTCAACAGCGACTCGTTTTCTTGATTCAATTACTTGCGCTTCCGAGGCTGGCCTAATCGTGAGTTGGTTGAGGGGAATTGGCATGGTTGTTGGGTAATGTGGATTGTTGTCCTATTCTGGAAATCCATAAAGCAGGTTTGATCAGGCGTGCACGGTCGGATCAGCCCCTTGGGTGCATCTGAGTAAACCTGCTGTCGTCGGCCTTATGCTTTTTACGTCTTTCGGTGTTTCGCGGCCGGCCTCCTAGTACTGCAGCAGCCGGCGTATAAAATCTTCTAGCTGTTGACTGGGATTCTTGCATAAGCCAGGTACATCTACAATTATGAATCACAGAACTATGGGGGACAACTAAGAAAGGGAACTATATTTCCATCGGTCGTAAGGTTCTCCTTAGCATATAAGATCGGCGTGGAGGTTTAGTTTGAATCAGATTCATGGGGCTTCTTTTGGCCCCACTTCCTCATGGCTCAGCCGGGGTCCCAATGCGTTACCGGTTTGCAATTGGGTTTCGATGGGCATGGTACGTTTGGCATATTTCGCCAGCATATAAAAGCCTGAAACCCTCGACACTATCTAAACCATCCCCAAACTTTGCTAGCACATTTTTTGAATTGACGCTAAGACGCGCGCCATGGCACCCACCCAGAACGGCCGCCTGCTCTTCAATGAGATTCCTGAGGACTTTCCCATTCCTGGACGGACCACGGTCTACGACACCTCGCAGTTGATCGACTTGGACACAGTACCACTTAATGGTGGCATCCTTACAAAAACACTTTATCTTTCTGTCGATCCTTATTTCCGTAGTAAAATGCGTGAACCTAATACTAAGTCATACACACCGCCGTTCGAGCTCGGAAAACCGTGGGCACTCCTCTCCTATACCCATTGACTTAGAAGCTAATATATACAATGTAGACTCAAGGGGTATGGCGTCGCCCGCGTTCTGAGGTCCGAGAAGGAGGGGATTAAGCCAGGGGACAGTATTTGTGCACCAGGAGGAAACATGCGTAAGTTAAGGATCATTTCACCAATCTAAAAACCTATAAATCCAAGTCCCCGTTAGCTTTCCAACAATATAATGTTCTTCCCGCTCAAATTCAAGTCGAGGTTATCGAAGAGCAAGATAATCTCCCACTTTCGCTTTACGTTGGTGTCTTGGGCATGCCGGGTATGTTTGACTCCCTTCTACATGTCGTACGGTCTAAACTTCTCTTTGCAGGTAAAACTGCCTTCTACGGCCTTCAATATATAGGGCAACCCAAGAAAGGCGAGACGATATATGTATCCACAGGTGCTGGACCTGTTGGCGCGTAGGTCATATGATTATGAACAACGGGTTTAGAGATTTACGGTTGTTGTTTAAGTACCGTATCGCAACTTGCTAAGCAAGCTGGCCTCAAGGTCATCGCTTCCACGGGTTCCGATGAAAAGGTCGAGTTCTTGAAGTCCATTGGAGTCGACGTCGCGTTCAACTACAAGAAAAACAAGGTTTCCGATGTCCTCGCCAAGGAAGGCCCAATCGATATTTATTGGGATAATGTCGGTGGAGAGAGCCTCGAAGACGCTATCGAGGCATGCAACGATTTCGGACGGATTGTTTGTTGCGGTGCCATCACTGCATACAATGGCGGCACTCCTCATCCTATTAGGGCAAGTTTCTCTTTTGGACGGTCGTAGACTTTTTGTCCTAATAACTAACCCCGTTGTTAGAACTGGTCTTATTTCCTTACGAAGAGACTCACTATTCGCGGCTTCATTATGTGGGAGCTGGAGGCTCAGGTTGGAAAACCTCAGAGTTTCTATGAGAAGGTGGCCCCACTTGTCGCGTCTGGCAAGATCAAGTGGCATGAACAGATTTATGAAGGTCTCGATAAAGCTGGAGATGTGATTTTGGCTGTCCAGAAGGGCGACAACACCGCAAAAGCTATTGTTAAAGTTGCGGACCCATGAAACATATTTAAAATTGAACATGTACTTACAAAAATCATATTAACATCAAACTATTTTAATGACGAATTTAACTGGCTGGTCACACGACAAATAAACTGATTTTGGGGTAATATATTAATGATGATATAGAGGTCAGCTTCTTGTCTTCTGTCCTACACATCATCCTGTTCACTATCATAGCACGCAAGTTAGTAATCATATCACGAAAGTGAACGCAGGTTAGGGTGGGGAAAACAAATGGTCAGAATAAACATATGATCTCAATGGTTTGTGGGGCGTTACTCCCTCCTCGACGAGCTGAGTTTATAAAATTTCCTCATGCAAAAGAAAATATTCCGGACATTATAATCAAGTGAAATGGCTTACTAGTAGAGCGAACAATTTTGTTAAATGACCTGTGGAAGGTTCAGCTTCACAGTCGTTGAGAATTTACAATGCTTCCATCTAAGCGCCCAGCGCTCGAAGCAGAGCTCGGTGGCTGGGATACTTAGTAGTACCATCCGGAAGCAAAGCTGAATATCAACAATTATTAGTCTTCGTGCGACATTCGACACTTCAAGACAACGCAATGGCTTCTCGCCCTACCGTCAGCGTCCGGTCCCCCTCGGGCGGTGAGCGCCATAGCAGCTATATAACATCCATAACCTTGATCTAAATTTACATGGTTCAGAGTCATCGACCTCCCTCACTCTTCCGGCCGTCCTTACGGCTCCCATCCGCTTGGATGTAGTCCAACAAGTTCACAGTAAGTTTGAAAATGTTTAACCTCCTCAGGAAACTGAAATAGTATTCACCCAGAGAGCATTGCCAAAAACAAGCGCCAGGCATACTCCGTCGCAGAGAACGCTGGCCACCAAACCTCGGCTGAATCCTGGGGTACCGGTCGCGCCGTCGCGCGTATTCCTCGTGTTGGTGGTGGAGGAACTCACCGCTCCGGTCAGGTAAGTATAACTCGCCTCAGCCAGCTAACTTCAATAACTTGGGATAATAGGCTGCTTTTGGTAATATGTGCCGTGGTGGTCGCATGTTTGCACCTACCAAGACCTGGCGCAGATGGCATGTCAAGGTGAACCAGAACCAGCGCCGCTTCGCAGTTGTTTCTGCGCTTGCTGCCTCGGCCCTTCCCTCGCTCGTCCTCGCCCGCGGCCACCGCATCGAGGGCATTGAGGAAGTCCCACTTGTTGTCTCATCCGATGTTGAGAGCTTCACCAAGACCAAGGAAGCTGTGACCCTGCTCAAGGCCCTCAATGCTTACTCCGACGTCGTCAAGGTCTCCAACTCTCGCAAGCTGCGTGCCGGCAAGGGTAAGATGCGCAACCGTCGTCACCGCCAACGCCGCGGCCCTCTCATTGTTTACAACGAGGACAAGGGAAT
Organism: Ceratobasidium theobromae; assembly: GCA_037974915.1. NCBI lineage: Eukaryota > Fungi > Basidiomycota > Agaricomycetes > Cantharellales > Ceratobasidiaceae > Ceratobasidium > Ceratobasidium theobromae. The sequence continues at coordinate 63,008 of JBBBZN010000061.1, forward strand.
TGCTCGGGCTTTCAGGAACTTGCCTGGCGTTGAGGTTGCGAACGTTCGCCGCCTTAACTTGCTTCAACTTGCCCCTGGCGGTCACCTCGGCCGTTTCATCATTTGGACCGAGGGCGCCTTCGGTCTCCTGGACGAAGTTTTCGGCACCTTTGATACCGCGTCCGCCTACAAGAAGGATTACTAGTGAGTACCTTGCATTCACCGCCTAAAGGTGAATTCATAAAATTTTTGATTTTCTAGTCTCCCGTCTGCGAAGATCACCAACCCCGACGTTACGCGCATCATCAACTCTGATGAAGTGCAATCCGTTGTTCGCCCTTCTCAAGGCAAGAAGCAGCGCCGCCCATGGATGCAGCACAAGAACCCCCTTGTCAACAAGGGTGCGCTATTCAAGCTCAACCCCTACGCGAAGAAGCTTCGCCGCCAGGAGCTCCGTGAGTTCCTATTAGTAATATCCGTTTTCGGACATCGATTAATAAACCTATCTAGTCAAGCAAGCTCAAAAGAAGGGAGGCTCCAAGAAGCCTGGCAAGGCCGCTGGCGAGATCTTCTTGAACACTCTTCTTGCTCCTTGAACGAATGTATTAAGTTGATTTGTACAAGATTGGATGTGAGGGAATTATGGCCCGTTTATGTTCTATGGGGATGTTTACCCATTGCTATGCGGTCTCCGCCTGAACCAATAAGTGCTTGTTCACCTATGCGACCTCATCATTATTCCGGAGCACCTGAGAGTTCACAACTAAAGTGAAAGTAAAAAGTCACCTGGGTGGCTCGATCCGCCATCACTTGAATTGGGTCTAGATCTTGAACCAGCAGGCGGCCGCGTCGCGATCGTCAGGGCTTTGTTCATAATTATTTCGGCCGTACATGTAGGATACGCATACATGGATATTATCAACGTCTACAGTGACTCACGGCCCTGGTTATGTGAGTGTTAACGTTATAATAGATTTAATTTGACAGTCAAACAGAGCAGCTACTTACCAAACATTCCCTATGCTAAAGATCAAATAATATGTCAATCGCCTTTTAACCACGCGTGCGCGTCCAGCAGGATTAATTACTCACACGATTGTCCCCTTTTGAATATCGTATCCTCTGTATACGTTGTCTTGAGAGCAGACGTGGGGAATTGCTGATATGGTTGAAATAGGCCTTACATATAGTGAAGATTACGCCTGTGTTAGTAGTGAGAGCCATCAGGGGCCAAAATGAATGAGATTTGAGGCCTATGTAGATTTATTAGGGAATTTATGCATATGCACGGGCCAGGAGGAACCTGGTGGCGATAAGATGATCGGTAATTCGGATTTAACGACCATGGACCTTGATCCCTCGACCTCCAGTCTGCCAATTAATTGGGTCATTATTGGGTAAACAAGTCCGTCTGATATATAGTTATATTACTGCAGTAAATTCCCACTTCAGGGGATCAAACACGTCTAGCAACGCTAACGCCAGTCTGAATGTTGCGCTTGAGTCATACAACCAAAGAGCCTCGGTGTCTGTGACATGGGACAGTCGGGTATGTTGTCATTTGTTGCAGGACGCATATGCAAAAAACAGGGTTCGATTATATAAACAGGGCGCCTCCTGTTGAACTCATATTAGCCAGTAAACTTTTATGGCTTTGATCGTATCTGTTCCCACCTTATTTCCCACCACCATTCTCGGTCTTCATGGAGTCTGATCCCCCTCAACCTCCAAGGCGACCTCGGCGCCGTTGGTACCAAGATCTCACTCAGAAAGTCAAGAAAGGCGTGAAAATATTCCGTTCAGAATCTCAATCACCACCTCATACGCCTAGATCGCATACGCCTATATCACGTACACCTACACCTCGTCCACATAGCCCACCTGGCCCATCAGCTCCCTCGTCTTCGCGTACCGCCAATCCACCTAGCTCTCTTGTCGCCTCGAGCGCGCCTGGTCAACCATCATCCGATGGGCCTGCTTCATCAACAGCATTCCTACACCCTCCATCTCCCGTACGATTTCCTAGCCCTGGGCCCCGAAACACAGCCTGGGAAGCCCTTACAGCTACGCTGCGGGGGTTACAAGAGAGCGCCAAGCTTATACCACCTTTCACCCCGATAATCGATGGGTTGGCCTCGTTCCTGGATGATTTCGAGGTAAGTGTACATAGAGAATAGTCGTGTGATCCGATGTCGACTGAGTGTATACCGTATAGGTGGTCACGCGACACCGTCAAGAATATCAACAACTGGCCGAACACTTGAACATTACTCTGCAATTTCTCAAAGGTCATTTGGGTAATTCGACATCACCCCAAATGACTGAGACAATCAATGACATTATCAAGTAAGTGTTCCCTGTAGCCGATCAAGACTAGTCTCAATCATGTTTGCAGAGCAGTTCAGAAAGAAGTTGGCTCGGTTGGGATCCAGCAAGATCAAGACGTACCCAGTCGAGTAGCGGCTGCGACTCATGACGAAGAGGAACTCGTGCGACGGTATCACCGGATCGAGCAGTTGTTTCACCGACTACAGGCAAGTTCTGATCGATACTCTGCGAAATATTTCTTCTAATGAATCTTAGCTCGAGGTAGGCATGGGTACGTGGAACACCATAAATTCGGCCGAGATGGTGAGGAAATGGTCTGGACATGGTATTTGACTACTCATGCGCTTTCGGACTGATGACAGGGAAGGCGACTTGAAACCTTGAAGCCAGTTGAACTTGCCATGTATGACTCGATACTGTCAACAAAGATTAACCGAAGAACATGCACTACAAATACGCGCGAAGCCATTCTATCGACTCTAAATGCCTGGTCCGACAACCCTGATACCGAGGATATTTTCTGGCTGGATGGGATGGCGGGAACGGGCAAAACCACGATTGCATGCACTCTCTCCAAAGCCCTCCAATCACGTGGCCAGCTGGCTGCGAGCTTTTTCTGTACGCGCACCTCTCCCGAATGCCGGGATGCAACTCGAATATTTTCGACGATTGCTTGCCAGCTTGCCCGACATTCCTCCCCGTTCCGGTCAGCGCTTGGTCGAATTCTGGAAGAGAACCCCGGGGCTGGTTCGTTGAACATGTCGGCTCAGTTCGAAAAGCTGTTGAACGGCCCACTTCTAGAGGTCAAAGACAATATGCCGAACAATATGGTGGTGGTGATTGATGCTCTGGATGAATGCGACGACAGTGGCATCATCGGGCAAATGCTGGATACGCTATTCCGATTTGCAGCCAATCTCCCGATCAAGTTCTTCGTGACAAGCCGACCAGAGCCCACGATCCGCAAGAGGATGATGTCGCCAAAAGACCAAGGAACGCGGTCTATTTTCCACCTTCACGATATCGAACAATCCCTCGTCCAAGCGGACATCGAAGTATACCTGCATGAGGAGCTCGCATCAATGTCCCCAACCACCGACCAAGTGAACCAGCTGGCCGAGCTTGCAGGAAACCTTTTCATCTATGCAGCGACAGCAGTGCGATATATTTCTCCGGACGATGACACAATTGACTCGGATGAGCGTTTCAGAACAATGCTAGCCATAGATTCCAAGTCAGACAAGAGGTTCAAACAAATCGATGTTCTGTACTCCACTATACTTGGTGCTGCGCTCAACGGCGATGATCTCGAACCTGAAGAGCGGAGCCGCAGGCAACTCGCACTGTGGACTGCAGTCTGCGCACAGGAGCCAATTCATATCAAGACGCTTGCGGCACTTGCAGGGTTGGGAAGCGAGAAACAGGCGCTTACAGCATTGCAACCCCTCCGATCTGTTCTACACATCTCAGATCAGAATGACTTGGTTTCGACTTTACATGCATCGTTCCCCGATTATATGTTCAACCAAAATCGTTCGGGTGACTTCTTCTGCGACCAGACGATACACAGCCAATTAGTCGCGCGACGATGTTTTGAGATCATGAAGGAGCAGCTGCGATTCAATATCTGCAACCTGGAATCGTCATTCATTCCTGACGAGAAGATTCCCAACTTGAAGAGCCGGATTGAGGAGAACATATCGCACGAGCTATTTTACGCTTGTCGATACTGGGCAGATCACCTCAAACTAGCAGCGGCGTCTGATGGACTTCAGTCGGGACTTGATGAATTTTTGTCAGAGCGACTGCTGTTCTGGATGGAGGTACTGAACCTGAACAGGTGTATGGTAATAGGGATGTTGGGGTTAGTAGAATCCCAGACGTGGCTATCGGTGAGCGGCTGCGGGTTGGATATTTGTATTAGACGTTGATCGGCTGCTACAGAAAGCAGAGGCATCCGGAGAACAAGTGAAGATGCTCAGCGACGCCCACAAGTTTGTTGCACAATTTACGGCCCATGCGATTTGTCAGTCCACACCGCACATCTACATATCTGCACTGGCCCTGAGTCTAAGGTCTGGGACTGTGTGGGAGCTCTATGGGAAGCGAACACGAGGGCTAATGGAGGTGAAAGGCCCAGCAATGGAGCAGATGAAACTGGCAGCTCTCGCGACCTTGCATGTTTCGAGTGGGGTCTTGTCAGTTGGGCTCTCTCCCGACAGCGCTCGAATCATCTCTGGGGATGGGGATGGGATGATCCGTGTATGGAACACACACAATGGCACGCTTGTCGCCAACCCATTTCAAGGCCACACCGACTCGGTTACGTCGGTGGCATTCTCACCCGATGGCACTCGAATTGTATCTGGCTCTGACGATAAGACAATCCTTGTGTGGAATGCCCACAATGGCACAATTTTTGCGGGACCATTCAAGGGTCATACCGACAGGGTCGCATCGGTTGCATTTTCGCCTGATGGCACTCGAATTGTATCTGGCTCTCACGATAAGACGGTCTGCGTGTGGCATGTGCATAGTGGCTCACTTGCAGCTATCCCATTCGAGAGTCACACTGACGCGGTCACATCGGTTGCATTCTCGCCCGATGGTATTCGAATTGCCTCTGGCTCTGGTGATCAAACAATCCATATCTGGAATGCACAAAATGGCGCACTCATCGCCAGGCCCTTCAAGGGTCATACCGACTCAGTTAGATCGGTGGCATTCTCGCACGATGGCACACTCATTGCCTCTGGCTCCAATGATTGGACAATCCGTGTGTGGAGTGCCTATGATGGGTCACTCTTTGCTGGTCCATTCAATGGCCATACCGACAGGGTCAGATCAGTTGCATTCTCGCCGGACAGCACTTGCATCATTTCAGCTTCCGATGACGAGATAATTCGTATGTGGAGCACACATGGCAGTATGCTTGCCGTGTTCCAGGGCCATACCTATGCGGTCACAGCTGTTACATTCTCGCATGATGGCACAAGGCTTATATCTAGTTCTCAAGATTGGACAATTCGTGTGTGGAATGCGCACAACGGCGCGCCTGCTGTCAGCTCATTCCAGGGCCATAACTGGCTAGTCGTATCGGTTGCATTCTCCCCTGATGGCGCTCAAATTGTATCCGGCTCTGGCGATAAGAGAATCTGCGTGTGGAACGCCCATGATGGCACAATTTTTGCTGGGCCATTTGAGGGCCATACTGGCTCGGTCACATCAGTTGCATTCTCACCTGATGGCAATCGAATTGTCTCTGGGTCTCGTGATAATACCATCCTTGTGTGGGATGCACACACTGGCACACGTGTGGCTGGGCCATTCGAGGGCCATATCAACTCGGTCAGATCAGTTGCATTCTCACCCGACGGCACTCGAATCGTCTCTGGCTCTGATGATCAAACAATCTGTGTCTGGAATGCGCAAAATGGCACACTCGTCGCCAGGCCATTCGAGGGCCATACCGAGTCAGTTACATCAGTCACATTCTCACTCGATGGCACTCGAATCGTCTCTGGCTCTCATGATCATATCATCCTCGTGTGGGATGCACAGAATGGCACACATATGGCTGGGCCATTCGAGGGCCATACCAACTGGGTCTTATCAGTTGCATTCTCACCCGACGGCACTCGAATCGTTTCTGGCTCTAATGATCAAACAATCTGTGTCTGGAATGCGCAAAATGGCATGCTCGTCGCCGAGCCATTCCAGGGCCATACCGGGTCAGTTGCATCAGTTGCATTCTCACCCGATGGCACTCGAATCGTCTCTGGTTCTTATGATCATACCATCCTTGTGTGGGATGCACACAATGGCACACGTGTGGCTGGGCCATTCGAGGGCCATACCAACTGGGTCTTATCAGTTGCATTCTCACCCGACGGCACTCGAATTGTTTCTGGTTCATATGATTGGACAATCCGTGTGTGGGATGTACATCAACCCACACTCCCTCCAGCAGAGTCCTCTCCAAGTCAATCTCGGTAAGCTTCATCGTTATCTCCTTTGATGCATTACATTGCTTGATGGACTGATTACCCCCATAGATCTCCATCATCTAACCATTTGCACATTGCCCAAGCCTGGGTTATTCAAGATGACGGATGGGTTCTGAATGATAATTCGGAGCTATTATTCTGGCTCCCGACAGAAATTCGTAACCACTTTCCCCGACCCAACAACGCATTTACGATTGGTCCGTCTGGCGCTGTCGTCGTTGAGCATTATCCTTTATATCTTGGAAATGATTGGCACAAGTGTTTTGTTATTTAGCCTCAGTTGTTTTAGTCTTATGTATTAGTGTTGAGTGCATGTGGCGTTTAGTTAGTTGGTGTTTCTGGTAGATACGTGTGTTGGCGGCGTGTATGTGCAACCATGATTTTGTTGATAGGGACAAGAGAGGGCGATGTGGGTGCAGTGGTGGACGAGAAACACAAGGAATTTATGTGTTAAACCAATAAAACATAGTTGTGTTATAGGACGTGTATCTTGGTGGGTGGACAATGGACGACTGGGGCTCATGAATTGTGGTTGATAATGAATAAGCTAACACCTTGTGGCGCAAGGTGCGAGGGGATTAAACAAATATATACAGTGTGTCGAGAAAATAGCCGACTTGCGCGTGACTTTGGCGCCTAGCTATGACGTTGGCGAGCCAACTTGACTTGCGCATACCACCATTGTATCCTTGATATTAATCCTGTCAGGTATTTTTTCACCAAGTTGACACCGACACGAAAACTTGATTTTATGCTGGCGCTTGCTTTTCTTTTCGGACTCCCCGTAGTAAAAACGCACTTCAAAGTGTGTAAGCTTACTCGAAATGCTGAACTTGCTGACAGGTTAAATTCGCAGCTAGAGGGAAAGATTACTTATATGTCTGATAGGAAAAACACACGATATGGCGCGCGGTGGTCAACCAATACGCACGTTTTCTCCATATGCCTACTAGCCTATGAACTTGACGCCTTGTAGTCCAAACGGTGTTGCGCCAAAAGTCGAGGCGCGTATCTCAACTATCTGACCATGCAACTAACAACGCTCTTTCCATTTAACGACAACTGTTGCGTATACTATCTCCTGGTCCCCAGGCTCGTATGTGGCCACTCGTCGTAGCCACGGGAATTCTAGATTGCCACATTTCCACTACGATTATCCTATGCACGCCATTTCCAAACGAACATAGGTAGGTATATCGGCCATTACCTGTATGATACGGATGTTAACATAGCGCTATCACAATGCTGTACGGTGAGCGGTGTGATGATTATTGACGCACAGTGTGCAAGGCAATCAAAGCAACTGACCATGGGGCGAAGGGTGCTAAGTCAACGAATGGTCAAGCCAGGCCGTGTGGCCGCAGACGGGTTATAGGCTAGCACGCAAAAGTGCAAGGTGGGTCAGGTGTACCGCTAAATTGATATTACATCCGTTCATCGTTACTACTCGAAGGCCTGCTGCTTGTGGGTCGTTTCCGCTCCGTCTCCGCTACACAATTTAGGCTACAGTGAAGCACCGCCCAGCGGAGCCCCTTGCAAATCCCCCCCGTTCCTCAGCCTATGTATCGGTGAGACCCGTTTACAATACTGCAGGTTATCAGCATCGCCTCTTTTGTGCACATGACTCTCCCGATGTTGTTTCCAACACTGCTGGTGCGTATATAGATCGGGATAGTGCGTTGGTAACCAATAATGGCCAATCCAGCAATTCCGTGTGCGTTGCTGAGCGGGGACTCGTAGAATGTTAATTCCATGTCGGCACCGCTGAACGTGTTTCTAACCATTTTTGCTAATCTATGGGATCTTTCGTTCCAAATTATTATTAAAAATCAGGGCCACTGAATGTATCTATGCGTCTTGGCAGGCTCATTCAATAAAATACTCTCTATGCCATATTTGGTTTGATTCACATTCTTACATAATCTCGGCGCCTCGGGCACAGTCTCCCATCTGTCCACCTCCGCCTCTCCACCATGTCCTCTTACACAACAAGCTCGGCCGGAGTGAGCAAGTACACGGCAGAGCGACATCAGCGAATCCTGGCTGAACTCCTACAGCAACCAGGAAACGGTACACTCTGATTCTTGCTAAACACGCCTATGATTAACGCGCCCCATTGATCCGTCTCGTGTTGCTCAGAAGTGTGCGCAGACTGCAAGACCCGAGCGCCCAGATGGAGTTCGTGGAATTTGGGTATATTCATATGGTATGTTGTCTCTGAGCTGGCTGATATTGGACTGACGTGGTAACAAAGTGTGCAATGCGCGAGTATCCATAGGAAGATCGGCACGCACGTTACGAAAGTGTGAGCTCGGTTTTTCCTCTATTAAGAGGGGGTGAATGCTAAGCCTTGCGTGATAGCAAGAGCGTCAATCTAGACGCGTGGACCAAGGAGCAAGTCGAGGTCAGTTTCACATTCGAGGCGTGTTGTGTCTAATAGCTAATGGTCTGGACAGTCTGTAAAAAATATGGGAAATATCGCGTCTAATGCCAAGTGGAATCCGAACGAGGCGAGACACCCGCCACCTACTAACCTCGAAGAGTCGGAGCGAGACTCGGAGATGGAAAAGTATATTCGGGCCAAGTATGAGACGAAAAAGTTCCTGGAGCGGAAACCCACTGCGTCATTGTCGCCATCCTCGCCTGCTGCCGCCTCGAGTTCCCTTCTTCCCACTCCTGCTTCTGCTTCTGTCCCAGCTGCCATTCCTAGAAAACCGAAACCCAAGACCGACTCGATGGATGGTCTTGACCCCAGCCAGACCGTCAGACTCGGGTTTGGGAGAGAGTCTCGGGTGGAGTTTAGTTTGGGGCCTGGAGGTGATATTTTCAGTGACATTGTGCAAACGCACAAGAAGATTCCTCCCCGGTCGCAAACGGCCCCGATACCTGAACCAGTTACGAAAGCAACGCCGCCTCCCATGCCCCCAGTGCCTGCACCTGCGCCAGTTTCCATTTTACCTTCTCGGAGCGTGTCGGCCCAACCTCCGAATATCTCGGTGCCGACCTTGGGAGTGAACACGGCCGCGGTCGCGATAGCACCCGCACTTGCGATTCCAGCCAATGGCACCTGGGGCGATATGATGGCGTTACAGACGGGTGGACCCGTGTCTGCAGGTTCGGCAGTCCAGGCTTCGCCGTTACAGCAGAGCAATCCTTACACGTCGCTTTCGGCTACGCCGGCCATGCCTCCTTCCCTCGCGAATAGGATGCACCAGACGCGAAGTTTTACTGCGCCTGTGAACCCCGTCCCTCCGAATCCCTTCTTTAACCAGGCGCAAGTCAGCCAACAACAGCAGCAGCCGATTCTTACTGGGTCTACTGGAAGCAGTATGTTGGGCGTGCCAACTGGAGGCTCATTTGGGTCTGTGGGGTTGGTGCCGTCTCCAACAGGGATGTCGACTGCGTCATTTGGATCGGGTGGGATGGGTGTTTCGCCTGGGGGTGCGTTTGGTACGAACCCATATGGAACAGCAAGTGGATCCCTGGGGGTTTCTCCGGGCGGCGCGTTTGGTGCCTCACCCATTGGGTCGTTGGGTAACTCTGCATTCGGGAATGCGCCGAGCGCATTTGGGACGTCTATGCTTTCCGCGGGCTCGGCACAGGTGCCTTTGCCGCTCTCGCAACAGCCAACGTCGTTTCAACAGAGTACGGCGTCACCATTTGGTGGCGCCAACTCCTTCAATATGGGCCCGAGTACAAACACGACGTCGCTTAGTGCGTTTGGTGCGGCGATGAGTCCACCTGGAACGATGCAGGTATCCAATTCTCCGTTTGGGCAAGCGAGTACACCAATGTCGGGGTCCAATTCGCCGTTCCAGGCGACTAATCCTGCGTTCCAACCGTCCAAAGCACTCTTCCAGAATGCGGGGTCGTCGCAGTTTCAGTCGAATAGCCCGTTCCAACAGTCTGCACCGATTGGTGGATCGTTTTTGCAGCCAAGTCCTATTGGCCAGTTCCAACCATCCCATTCCCCGCTTCAATCTAATTCACCATTCCAGGCAACAAATCCGTCGTTCCTGCCAACGTCCAACTCGCCGTTCCAGCCAACACAGCCTGGGCAAGGCACAAATCCATTCGGGACGTTTAATACTGGAGGGATGAATACCAATCCGTTTGGACAGCAGACACAATATCAGGGTTGGGGTGGGATGTAAATAGCGCGTGTACATGTACGGTAGACATTGGACTGTTGTTTCTTACTATATTTGAATGTACTCCGCATACGATCTACATATTTTATACGTAACCGAGGCCAGGGGTTCAGGGCGCGTGATGCTTACATAACGAAGAGTGTCGCGCGAGTGTGTATATAAGAACGTGCGCAGCGCCAACTTTCCACCCTCTTCCTTGTCGAGACACATTCGAGTTTTTGCTGATTATTATGGCCGAGGGAATTGCTCCTGCTGCGATTGGTGCGCTGTCAAGATATGGTGATCCAGTCGAGTATAGGAAACGCAAAGTCGCGCTCATCTCTGGTGCGTTTTAGCAGTACTTGAAGGATAAGGCTGACCATTGGGATGAATTTATATTGTTTTTATGATTATTGCGTGCAGGTATTACTGGCCAGGACGGGTCATATCTGTGAGTTGCTGGTGACGCGTCTGATGCGTGCTGATACCCTCTTAGGACCGAATTGTTGCTCGAAAAAGGCTACGAGGTCCACGGTATCATTCGTCGTTCGTCTAGCTTCAATACTGGTCGTCTGACACACTTGTACGCGGTATGTACGCGTCTTTTGTTGTAACTCATGTCTGACGCAATCTTAGGATCAACATGAACGCCCCAACAAGTTCCACCTTCACTATGGTGATCTCTCTGACAGCACCAATCTCGTCTATGTCATTGCCCAAGTCCAGCCAACCGAAGTATACAATCTAGGTGCCCAAAGTCACGTCAAGGTCTCGTTTGAAATGGCCGAGTACACGGTATGTATCCCTAGATTCCAAATTCCATGTGTCCTGACGAGGCACAAATTGGTGATGTTCAGGGCGACGTGGACGGCCTCGGCACGCTCCGTCTTCTTGACGCGATCCGGACATGCGGCCTCGAAAAGCACATTCGGTTTTACCAAGCCTCGACATCTGAACTGTATGGAAAAGTCGTCGAGACGCCTCAATCCGAGACTACGCCGTTTTACCCGCGTTCACCATATGGCGTGGCTAAACTCTATGCGTTTTGGATTACGGTCAATTATCGCGAGGCGTATGGGATGTACGCGTGTAATGGGATTTTGTTTAATCATGAGAGTCCGCGTCGGGGTCGGACTTTTGTGACGCGTAAGATTTCGAGGGCGGTTGCTGAGATTTCGATTGGGAAGCAGTCGTGTTTGTACCTGGGTAATTTGGATGCTCAACGTGATTGGGGACACGCTCGGGATTACGTTGGTAGGTTATTTGCGTTGGAGGCTGGTTTGTGTGCTGATTTGGGTGTAGAGGGTATGTGGCGGATTTTGCAGCAAGAGACTCCGGAAGATTTTGTGCTTGCGACTGGCGAGACCCACCCTGTCCGCGAGTTTGTCGAGAAGTCATTTGCGGTTGTTGGTGTTCAGATCAAGTGCGTAGTTTATTTTGATTATATTTTAGATTGCTTATTTGTTGCTTAGGTGGGAAGGCGAGGGGGTTGACGAGGTTGGCAAGGATGCCGCGACCGGCAAGGTTGTTGTGCGCGTCGATACTCGTTACTTCCGTCCCGCAGAAGTCGAGTAGGTGTTTTATTTATCTCGTTTGGATATGTGTCTGATTTTTCGTAGTCTCCTGCTGGGAACACCTAAAAAGGCCGAGGCGAAGCTTGGGTGGAAGCGTCAAGTCTCGTTTGATGAACTCGTCAAGGAAATGGTGCTCGCAGACTTGGATGCTGCCAAGAACTTGGTTGAAGATCACAACTGAAATACAAAATTGCGTTGGGTTTGGATTCGGCGGGTGCTCTGTATAACTAGCCAAAAATAAACAACTTGATCTTTTTGGTGCGATATCGATGAGGTAAATTTCAAACAATGACAAAAATGGCAATTATGTATGATTTTAGCTTTGGGGTGTTGATTTGCCGACCTCGTGCTTTGAGCGTCATATTTGAACCCTGATATGACATCTTCTGGTCGATGGGGGCTGGGGCCTCTGTGCCTCGTGGTTTTGGCGTTGATTGCATATCGCACCCTCGTTTTTGGATTGAGATTTCGACATTCGGAACAAGGAATAACTACGATAGCGATAGATCATCCAACTGATGTCGATATTGTATTTTGTGGGAGGCAAGTATTAATTATTTAAAGGCGATTTTGCATTGAATGCGGACGTGGCAACTATCGATTTCTTGATTTACGTTTTGATGCATATAACCTTCCAAGTTAGATCTATGCACTATTGTCTTAGATATACTCGAGATACCGCTTCGTACGCTCGAATCGGATTCGATAGCTGAGAATTGCGACTGAGCCTCCCTGGCGACTTTGATGATTGTGACGCTCCTGGGCAAGATCTTCTCAAGGTGTGAACTAGAACTACTATGCTGAAGCTCACCTGCCTTGACAGACCGAAAGGTGCAACGTTAACGTTATTCCTAGACCCATGGTTACGATGGCCCTATACACGTACCTCGAGCCGAATATTCATACAGGGGATATAATTGGCGACCGAAGCTATAGATGTCATACAAGTGAATGTTTGGCACGCAGCCTGCGGAGGAGCCAAAGATGATACTTGGCCACAGGGAAAGGGCCGGCGCTTACCTATGTTTAGCGCCCGATCCATTCGCGTTCGCTCTTTGCGCTCTCCCACCTGCGCCAGCTCCCGACTTACCGAGAACGCGTGTAACCGATACCCAAGGCTATTCCTAAATTCCCGCCCTCCCTGCAGCCCTTTACTAAATGCATGTACAAACCCGTATTAATATTTACAGCATTAAATTATCAACTACGAGCGTCTCTGCGACTGGTTTTGGCCCGCCCTCCCAGCTCGCTTGGCGGGCGGCCCCAGCTGCACCCCGGCCCTACGCGCTACGCGCGGTCGCTGCCGCTCCCAGCCCTAAGTCGGCTGGTACCAGTCGTTACAGAGCGCGAGGCCCGCCCAAAGGCCAAGTTGATTGTTTCTAGATTGATTCTCTCAATTGCAGTTGCCAAAGAAAACTTGGATGTGTGCGTGCGAAGGGGGATACCAAAAGTCGAAGACCACATATGAATGTGAAATACCACTAATGACGGTTGTGTCCTCAACGCTTTGCAAAATTTATTCATCCCAAGATGTGCATATAATAATCTTGTTGCCTCGAAACTGACTTGATAGACCAGGCACTGACAAGATCATTTGGAATTCAAATATCGAATGAACTTAGTGTCACGTGAATTCTACCTTAGCTTGCTAGCGCCATACACAGCAAACAGAAAACTCTCTTATCGATCATCATTGTGGTCTAAAACCTCGCTGTTCAAACGCCTTGCTTGAAACCTTTAGTAACTTCGGTAGTGCATTAGAATGGTTGAGGTTCCGCTTGAAGTTGATATAATTTTTGCTGGAGGTATGTTCTTGCTGAATACCATTTGGTACCTTGTTCGCATAGTGACAGTCCTTTAGGGGGGGCAGCTGGTGTGTCATTGAAATTTCACCAGGAATGTCTCAAGGAACTATCTTGGACTTGGTTGTAGCTTGTACCGCTGCTGGTAGACTTGCAGCTGCCAACCCAAACCTGGATATTCTCTTAGTAGAACAAGGTCCTAATAATTTTCAGGACTCAGCGCTCCTCACCCCGGCCCTCTTTCCTACCCATTGTTCTGTTGGTAGCCAATATGCGTATGTTGTTTCAAACTCTTGGTTGTTTCAATGTGGTTAGTTTGATTTTAGGCTTTTCTGGAGGGGAAACAAGACTCAGGCGCTCGGTGGTCGTGATCCGATGGTGGAAAGCGGTAGGTCTCACTTACTTATACTCATTAAGTTATGATTCATAAGTCTCTGGCACAGGGGGGGTATTAGGGGGTGGCTCGAGGTAAAATTTGAGAGATCGAAGGGCGTACATGAAATTAACTCCCCATACAATACGAAGTATTAATGGCATGGTGTAAGTTGGGAATCTTTGCGCTGATACCACTCGTGTGAAAATTCTAACTGTATTTTTGTAGATACGCACGCGGTGCAGCCTCGTACGTGGCTCAGTACTAAGCCCACCCATTTCGCTGATCAACCGACTATCTCTCAGCGACTACGATGATTGGAATACCCCTGGTTGGGGATCAGATAATCTGATCCCCTTGCTCAAAAAGGTTATTATGATTCTCACCAATTCAGTGGCAGAATTGAACTGTATGTTCAAACAGATTGAGACCTACCATGTAGCCCTAGAACGCGAAACACATGGATACAATGGTCCTATCAATGTGTGCCTCTCATCTTAGTAAGCCTGTGAAGGGTGATTCAGGAATATACAGGTATCATACGGAGGTCATTCCTCTGCAATTGCCAAGGAATACTTGGATGTATGCGCACAAATTGGTATCCCGAAGGTTGAAGATATCATGGATCTCCATACAGGATTTGGATGCGCAGTGAGCTTATATTTGATTACCGAAGTTTTTTATCACAACTAACGGCCGGGTGTTTTGCGATGGCCAGCGATTGGCAAAGTACATCGACCCTATGGTATGCACTGCTTGTTATGGTGAATTCTATTGATTTTAGTATCATATAGACTGGGCGCAGGCAAGACGCCGCACACGGATACATTCACACGCAATCTGACAACAATCACCTACATATCATGACGAAGACCTTGGTAACACGTGTACTGTTTGATGGAACCAAAGCGATTGGGGTCGAAGTAGTTGGGAATAAGAATCAAGACCCACAAGTTGTTCAGGCACCTGGGAGGATCATCGCTCGCAAATTAGTAGTCGTATCAGCTGGAGCAATAAGTTCTCCCCTTATCCTGGAACGCAGTGGGATTGGGTGTGCAACCCGTTTGTCAAAGCTGGGAGTGGGTGTAGTGGCAGATCTCCCCGGAGTTGGAGCCAATTACGAGGACCACATACTTTGTGCGTCCTCTTATCGTATTCCAGATGGATCGGAGACCATGGATTTCGTGGTCTCACAGGAACCAGTTGCGATGGAACAATACCTCGCTCAGTATGCCAACGGACAAGGAATTTTGGCAAGCAACGGGCTCGATGCAGGAAGCAAGTTGCGTCCTAAAACCGACGAACTAGAAAGCATAGGGCCCGCATTCAGGCGGTTGTGGGAACAGTGTTTCGAATCGGCCCCCGACAAAGTGAGATAGGCTATGCCCAATTTTTGTCATATAAATTTATTGGCTCGGTTTAGGCTGTGTTGGTGCAGTGTGTTTTGAATGCGTATTGGGGGTGAGTGTCATTCATTTCCCCTCAACCATAAGTTTTACACAATTATATGCAATAGGCCGCGTGCGCTAATGCACCCTGAGTTCCGTTACATGACCATCGCTAACATTGCTGGATATGTGAGTAGCTCAGTAATTTACGCCCCAAAGAAATAGCTTACCACATATTACACCATAGCCCGTCTCCAGGGGTCACATTCATATCACTTCCGGCGATGTATATGCGCCACCAGACTTTCGTACTGGGTTCTTAGATGAACAAGCAGACGTGGACATCCACGTGTGGATATATAAGAAATCCCGGTGGGTACAAACTAATTAGCTCTTCTCCGCAGCTCAGTGTCTGATAGTCGTATATACGCGCGCTTAGTGAGGTTGCGCGCCGGATGCCAAGCTATCGGGGCGAATACACACCTTGTCATCCAAATTTTCCCAAGGGCAGTGCTGCGGCTTGTGTACACTTGAACGGACCTCCTCCGGCAGAGGTGGAAGACTTGGTATATACGCCAGAGGATAACGCAGCTATTGAAGAATTTGTTCGGAGGACCTCGGGAACAACCTGGCACTCAGTAAGTTTGGTACGGAATCTAGAGTACTATGTTAATAATTTGGACTTTTTGTAGATTGGAACAGTTCCGATGAAGCCAAAAGAACAAGGTGGATGTGTAGACGCTCGCCTAAATGTATATGGAACGAACAGCCTGAAGGTTACAGGTCTTTGTCGTTTCCAATATTAATTACCCCCAACTCCGCCTTGAAGCTAATCGTATCCTGCATTTTTAGATCTATCGATACTCCCTTCGAACGTGGGTGCTAACACGTACTCAACTGCATTGTTGGTCGGAGAAAAGGCCGCAATGTTGATTGCGGAGGATCTTGCGGAGGATCTCGCTTTGAAGTTGCCCTGAGAGTCGTGTTGGAAAAATGTTTCAATTTATGAACACTTGCCTGAAAAGTCACGTGGGCTTGGGATCTTAAACTCCGACAACCATGTCTCCGCAGATACACCTTCAAGAGGACCCATTCATACACCCTGATTTATCCTTTGAAAACAACACTTTCACAACAGAACCAATACGGAGAGTCGCGCCTGATATACCAATTGAGCGCACTCATGTGCCTCATCTAGCTAGTGGCTCTGGTGCGGGCTTTGCTGCTCTGTGTCAAAATGTTGAGTTTCTGGTAGATTCATCGTTCATACCAACAACCTCTCAAAACCCAGACTATCCCTACTCCGGTGCGAAATACAAATTTTGTATAGAATTCATGACTCAGATCTCCTTG
The DNA here is from genome assembly GCA_037974915.1 of Ceratobasidium theobromae. Lineage (NCBI taxonomy): Eukaryota > Fungi > Basidiomycota > Agaricomycetes > Cantharellales > Ceratobasidiaceae > Ceratobasidium > Ceratobasidium theobromae. The sequence continues at coordinate 79,942 of JBBBZN010000061.1, forward strand.
TAAATTTAGTTGGTGGTTGCCATGGACGACCAAATAGTTCCCGACGAAGCGATCAAATGAAGCAATTCGATCCTGTCAAAATGTATCTCGATCCCATCAAAATGCGCCTCGATCATATCAAAAAGCAGCTTGACATAATGAAAGAATTGCAGGAAGATATAATGGAGCGGCAGGTTGCTACTAAACGGGTTGTCGCATTCGTGAGCCAACCTATAGTAGCGAGTTCTGCGAATTATTGATCCATCTAAAAGATAAACAATACGCTAATTAGAATTGGGATAAATCATGATTCGATCCGGCAGTCAATGCCTAATCAAGTAGCGCCTCCGTCTATCGGTAAGCCCCGAGATGAACTAATGTCGATTACGGAGCTCGCTCATCAGTCTTACTTAGCAGGGTCAACTTCCAGAATTTCTCATTATACTAGAGGCCCGATAAGCTGAAGGGCTGCCTTGGATTCTATAACTTTAACATTGATCATGCGTCGGCAGGTGGATTAAAATATTCCCCTAAGGTCCTCCATTCCTAGATACCTAACCAAGCATTATTGATTTTCGTTGTAAATTATTGATAAGTTATTTAGTCACCTGCCCTGATCATGAGAAATGTTCCTAATATTTCGGCTCATCGTGCACAGTTGTAAGCTATTCGACCGCGTTGATAGTCGAGGCGCATTGTGGTTCGATGAGGCTCCAAAAAAATTCGATGGTTAACTGAGCAATGGCCAACTCTGTGTGTATGAAACGGGATATCAGGCTCGTGCCGCTTGCCATGGCTGCCAGTTGCGCGACTAAGTCAACCACATATCCCATTCTCAGGACAATTCATATTTCTTGCGATCATTAGCATGGACGCGCATTTAGCTACGTTGTTGGGAAAAAGGGTGTACGACAACCTTGGATGTAGTAATCTCGCCCCTCACAATGGCCAGAGAAGGCCGAGAAGATGAATGAAAATTAAAATCAGTGCTTGCACAGCCACGGACTTCGAAAGTCACGTGAAATCTGGTGTTTGGCACTTTGGCGTTTGACACATCTGGGAATGAAGCAACGCGTTTTGAACATATTCCAACAATTACGTTGGGGACTTGAAGATGACACTAATTTTTTACGGTAAAACACCATATCATTCCCAAGATTTTTTCCGCGGTTGTTCCTTTTGACGTCTTGAGCTTCACACGAGACCACATATCTCACGACCTCATCTCACATTGCATATTCCCATGGCAGCTTGACGCGGTATCAAATTGCTACGAGCATTTGGCAATGTCGAGCTAGCTTGTTTGAGCTCGGGACCGCATGGTGGCGACGTGCGCAGCGACAAGGTTGCCAAAGATGCCTCTCGGGATTCAATTTCGATTTAAGAACCACAAGTTCATCCTCGCATTTGTTAATAGAACTTGCAGATCTAATCAACTTGGCATACTTCTTTGAGGGAAAGATGTGGGGGATCCAACAAGTATTTGTTATATCGATACTAATACGGTGAGAGAATTCATTTCGGACCTTCATTATGGCATGGCATTGCTTCTGACCTATCAATGTGTGCCTCGTGGTGTTTGACACTGGTTCCGAGGACTTTAGTGGTCGGTGGGAACCTTGACTTTTTTGCGTGTTTAATACCCGTGCCACCCGCGGTTTCTTCTTACGACTGCTACCCTCCTCGAGCAACATCCATAAGTGACTTGACGAAATGACTGACCACCCAGTTGAAGTTGATATAATCTTTGTTGGAGGTGCGTTTCCCCCTATTTTTCGGTTGCATAGCAGGTGATATTGAACATTTTCATAGGCGGTGCTACTGGTACGTTATGAACATTACCCACATGATATCTAGTTATCCTTAAAGGTATCCGCTAGCCTGTGTTGCTGCTGGCCGACTTGCCGCAGCCAACCCTGGGCTCGACATTCTCTTGGTGGAACAAGGCCCCAATAACCTTAACGAACCGACAATCATCGCCCCAGGATTATTCTTGACACACCTCGCTCCAGATAGTAAAAATACGTATGTGATTTTTGCTCCATAACCACAACCAAGTCGGTTGATTTCCCTATTTAGATTGTTTTGGAAAGGGAGTAAAAATAAAGCAGTCAATGACCGCGAGGCAACCATTGCGAGTGGTACGTATATCTAGATCTCTCCTGGTTATTTGAATGAAATTTAAGCATCGACCCTTCATGATTATAGGTGGTATTTTGGGAGGTGGCTCAAGGCAAGTTTCACATATTCAAGAAGCGACGCCATACTAAATTGCTATTGTCTATGAAGCATAAACTTTATGATGTGAGTTTTCGTTATTTTGCCATAAGCTTAATTTAATTGTACTGAATATTTTCTTATAGGTATGCTCGAGCCGCTGCCTCGTATGTCGAATTTAGTGGTTGGGACATAGGGCTTTCTGACCTCCTGCCCTTAGGGACTACGATGACTGGAAGACGCCTGGGTGGGGATCTAAAGATATGATACCCTTGCTCCAAAAGGTATTTACGGACGCTAAAAAGTTGCACTTCCTATGATTAAACCCTCGTAGATTGAGACGTACCATGTTGCTCCTGGTCGTGAGACACACGGCTATGGTGGCCCTGTTAATGTATGTCTGATCATTTTTTATGTGTATGGAGACTTACCATTCGATCACAGGTATCATATTCCGGTTACTTTGCTCAAGTGGCAAAGGAATATCTTGATGTATGCGCGCGCAGAGGTATTCCACGGGTCGAGGATATCATGGATTGTCATACTGGTCATGGGTCTGCGGTGAGCATTTCCAAATAACTTCGATATTATGATCCAAGCAGTAACTGTCTTAATTAGCGTTTGGCGAAATGGATTGACCCAGAGGTAGGTACTATGCACTGTTCGATAATTGCTATACTGACTTTTATCTAAAGACTGGCCGTAGGCAAGACACGGCCCATTGTTACATTCACACCCAATCCGGGAACGAGTCTCTCCATATTATGACACAAACCCTCGTCACTCGCGTGATATTCGACGGAACCAAAGCGATTGGAGTCGAGGTAATTGGAAATAAGAATCAAGATCCAGACGCGGATCAGACCCCTCGAAAGATCATTGCTCGTAAGCTTGTGGTCCTATCAGCTGGAGCGATTGGATCTTCTATTATTCTGCAACGAAGTGGTGTGGGTGAAGCCGCTCGTCTTTCGAAGTTAGGTGTGGATGTCGTAGTAGATCTTCCGGTCGGCGCGAATTATGAGGATCACAGCTCTTGCATCGTACCATACCATGTCTCCGACGACCTCGAAACTCTTGACGTTATTTTAGGTCAGGATCCGGAAGTGCTAGTACCATACGTTGCCCAGTTCGCACAAGGGAAGGGATTCTTGACGACCAATGCTAACGATGCAGGGAGCAAGTTGCGCCCGACGGCCGAAGAGTTGAAGAGCATGGGACCCGCGTTCAATGAATTGTGGAAGCGGTATTTCGAACCTGCACCGGACAAAGTGAGCTTAACTGGATTAGTTGCTTTTGTTTTTCCACTAACGATTTTTTCCCTCTTGATAGCCTGTGTTCGTGCAAACGATCGTAAACGGGTTCCTTGGGTGAGTGTCCCAAAAACTTAAGGGGTGTCTATAATTTAATGGCCTACCCTCCAGACCACGCACGGGAATCCCAAAAAATTCACGATTCATGATGGTAGCTAATATCCTAGGATATGTGAGTGCCAGGAACCCTTGGCCGTGAGGTTATTATTTAACTGCATTTTGTATGCATCAGCCTGCTTCGAGGGGTCACGTCTACATTACATCGACCGACCCTTATGCGCCACCTGATTTCCGCACTGGTTTCCTTGAGGATCAGGCGGATGTGGATGCTCATGTATGGATGTACAAGAAGTCTCGGTGAGTGACGTGTTCTCACTCCTAAGAAATTCGAGTCTAAAATGGGAGCAGAGAAACCCTCAGGCGTATGCCAAGCTTCAGAGGCGAGTATGCGTTGTTACATCCAAAATTCCCAACCGGCAGTGCGGCCGCCTGCGTACGGTTGGATGGACCTCTTCCAGAAGACGTTCAAGATATCGTCTACACTCCCGAGGACAACGCAGCGGTTGAAGACTATGTGCGCCAGAGATCCGATACGACTTGGCATTCTGTAAGTCTTCTTAGGGTCTCTCTTCAAGCGACCACCTTAACATTTGAGTATTAGATTGCGACGATGCGAATGAAGCCCAAGGATGAGGGCGGATGTGTGGATGCCCGCCTGAATGTATATGGGACGTCTAATCTAAAGGTGGCAGGTAAATATTATTTATGAACTTGAATAGTTAAGGCGTTGATAATGTTTTCATTATAGACCTTTCGATCCTTCCTAGCAATGTTGGATCCAATACGTATTCGACAGCGCTTTTAGTTGGAGAGAAGGCTGCAATACTGATTGCTGAGGATCTTGGATTGAGCTCACCTTAATCAAGGAGATATGTGGGTTGCGACTTACCCGGGTGTATAATAGCGAAATAGATAATACTTCAGATATTCAAAACACATTGGTCGCGAGTCTTGAAGTTAGGTGCGAGAGGCTCTACTCTATTATATATAAGTGTATACAAGGTAATAGGATTGACTATGCAATTTGACTTGGACGCGTGGTTGGATATTTACAATATCAGGCTGAGTACCGTTGGTAGAGTACACCCCGATTCATTTATATAATGGTTGGTTTCGTGATTTGTGTTAAAGACAATCAAGACTGAAAAGTTGTTCTCACCTACGGTCTCATTGGGTCAGACCAATGCGTTGAGCAGTAGTTTTTCCCTCCTTTCGTTTTTTCGCCTGTTCCAGCGCGTTTATAGGTTCATCTGGGGCAGACGTTTGCGGCTGCGAGCTCGAGCTTGACCCATGTGTCTCCCGAAATTTTATCATTTCCTTTTTGACATCTTCGACATCGAACTCGTTCAAAGCTAAGGGGGTAGGGTCTCGGCGCAGCATGGTAGGTTGGGTGCAGTATTGCAATTATGTAGCGGTCAGCGTCAGCAAACTTAAATTAGTCAAGGTGAGTGTGGTGAATGTTTGGCACGCAGCCTGCGGAGGAGCCAAAGATGATACTTGGCCACAGGGAAAGGGCCGGCGCTTACCTATGTTTAGCGCCCGAACTACTCGCGTTCGCTCCTTGCGCTCCCCCACCTGCGCCAGCTCCCGACTTACCGAGAACGCGTGTAACCGATACCCAAGGCTATTTCTAAATTCCCGCCCTCCCTGCAGCCCTTTACTAAATGTATGTACAAATGCTACATTCCATATTAATATTTACAGCATTAAATTACCGACTACGAGCGTCTCTGCGACTGGTTTTGGCCCGCCCTCCCAGCTCGCTTGGCTGGCGGCTCCAACTGCACCCCGGCCCTACGCGCTACACGCGCTCGCTGCCGCTCCCAGCTCTAAGTCGGCTGGTACCAGTCGTTACAGAGCGCGGGGCCCGCCCAAAGGCCAAGTGAACCCTTTAGGCTCTAATAATGCCTATATCTAATATAGGCGCTATTAGCTATGCTTTTAACTCCGTAGCTAGATTTGCGGCTGTCCAAGTATTCTCCCGCGCAATCAGATTTATAACTCGGACATGCTTTTTCGCTCCCGACCCATTGATCCATTAGGGTGTCATAGGCTGCCTCGTGGTATTTGGTGACGGATGCAGATAGCTGTCCCGGTACGAATGGCTTCTTGAACTTGAGCGCTCTTAAGCACTACGTATCTGTGCTCCCCCGTGGGACCTCGTCACCCTCTACCCAAGCTCAAGTAAAGTATCTTTTTGTAGCAGGTGCCCGCAATGGTTGAGCACCCCTTGGAGGTTGACATAATATTTGCTGGAGGTAAATTATATATCACTTATTGTATTTTGTTTCATTATTGACCCTCTCGTAGGTGGCACCGCTGGTGCGAGTTGTGATTTACGTGCCGGCCCATGGTAAATACTCATAAATTCGTTTTAGCCTGTGTTACGGCCGGTCGCCTTGCTACCGCCAACCCCGATCTCCGCATTCTCCTTGTAGAACAAGGTCCCAACAATCTCAACAACCAGACAGTCATTACTCCAGCGTTATTCATGAGCCACCTCGAATCAGGAACCAAGAATGCGTGCGTGTTACTGATTGTTGAAGCGACTCGTCGAAATTCACACGATCTTGCAGATTGTTTTGGAAGGGAAACAAGGCCAAACCAATCCATGACCGTGAACCTTTGGTTGCAACTGGTATGTATTAATCGGTCATATCCAGTATAATATGATCCACCTTTTAATTATAGGAGGCATATTGGGAGGTGGCTCTAGGTAAGTGCCGTCTGTAACTGATATCCATATAGCTGATGGAAGTCACGGTGCAGCATCAACTTCATGATGTAGGCTTTCCCAACTGTATTTGATTCCCACGTCTCCTCACTCACATCTCCCGATAGGTACGCCCGAGCGTCAGCCTCGTAGGTGTAACCCGACCTCAAAATTAGTGTTTGCGTTGATTCTTTTCAGTGATTTCGATAGTTGGGATACGCCTGGGTGGAAGTCAAAAGACTTGATCCCGTTGTTACAAAAGGTATATATAAACGTGTTTTAACCTTCAATGTAGTGACACTTGTGTCCAATAGACCGAAACGTATCATATCGCCCCCAGGCGTGATACCCATGGTTATGGCGGACCAATTCATGTTGGTTCAAATAATCTATCTTATATGTCCGGAAAATAACCACTCAACCTCATAGGTATCATATGCCAATTATTACTCGCAGATAGCAAAGGAATATTTGGATGTATGCATACGCAAGGGCATTCCACAGGTTGAGGATATCATGGATCTTCACACTGGACATGGGTGTTCGGTGGGTATCTATCCTGAGGATAGTTTTATTTCATCATTAACATGTGATATCTTGTTAGCGCTTGGCCAAGTTCATCCACCCATTGGCACGCGTTTCCGTCTTTTTTCAGAAGGGTACCAGTTCTCATTATTTTATGGCAGACTGGGCACAGGCAAGACGCTGCCCATCAATATATACATTCGCAGCCTCAAAGTAGGCATCTTCACGTCCTTACGAAGACTTTAGTCACTCGAGTGTTGTTTGATGGAACCAAAGCAATCGGAGTTGAAGTAATTGGAAACAAGAATCAAGACCCAGATGCAGATCAAACTCCTCGGAGGATCATTGCTCATAAATTGGTAGTCGTGTCGGCAGGAACTTTTGGATCGGCAATGATCCTGCAACGCAGCGGAATCGGAGAAGCGGCCTGGCTTTCGCATCTCGGTGTGGATACTGTCGTTGACCTCCCTGGAGTTGGTTTAAACTACCAAGATCATGCGGGTTGCTTAGTCCCGTATCATGTCGCGGACGATACGGAGACTATTGATATTATCGCTGAGCGACGGCCTGAAGTAATGAAGCCATACCTTGATCAATTTGCGAACGGCAAAGGGTTCCTAACGAGTAATGTTAACGATGCTGGAAGCAAGTTGCGCCCAACGCCCGAGGAACTGAAGGAAATGGGGCCCGAGTTCAATGAGGTCTGGAAGCGGATGTATGAGTCAGCACCTGATAAAGTGAGTTTTAGTGTATAAACAACCCACTCCGTGCCTAAATCATGTATTATTTTGTCAGCCTGTTATCCTGCAAACTATTGCGAATGGTTTCCTTAGGTGAGCCTTCTGGTCAGTTGGAGTCAGTAATATGCGTTTATTTAGGATGGCGTGCTATAGGCCAAGTTCACTGGTAACTGATAGCTCCCGCTTTATGATGGCAATAAACATAGCTACTTATGTGGGTGCTCGAATCAATACGGCACACATATATATAGCTAATGAGTCCTTAGCCTCTATCAAGGGGCTATGTCCGAGCTTCGGCTGATCCTTACACCCCACCCGATTTTCAAACCGGCTTTCTTGAGGACCAGGCAGACGTAGAAGTTCTCAAGTGGATATACAAGAAGTCCCGGTACGTGCTCTAATCTCATTGATTCGGTCAGCTGACCAGAGAAGCGAGACTTTGCGTCGTATGCCGAGTTACAGGGGAGAATTTGCGCCGTTGCACCCCAAGTTTCCTGATGGTAGTGCGGCATCTTGTGTTCGGTTGGGTGGTCCCCCTCCAACAGTCGTGGAAGATTTAATTTATTCTCCCGAGGACAACACGGCAGTCGAGGAGTTTGTACGGCAAACGGCAAATACTATTTGGCATCCCGTAAGTAAATCCCGAGTGTTGGTGAACCTTGAACCAACATATAGATATCGTTATAGATCGGGACAGTTCAAATGCAACCCAGAGAGAAGGGGGGATGTGTGGACTCTCGCTTGAACGTGTATGGAACAACTCACCTCAAAGTGGCAGGTTTGTTAAATCCGTGGGCATCTAGGCATTCATTTTGATTGCATTTGCATAATTAGACCTTTCGATACTTCCGAGAAATGTTGGGGCTAATACTTGCTCGACCGCCCTGCTAATTGGGGAGAAAGCCGCAATGTTAATTGCTGAGGACCTTGGGTTGACTTCCCCATAACCTCACAATCATATAATACTCAGGAAGCTTGTGGGGTATAACATAATGAAATTTATTGTGGGCTGAGCGCAATCTCGACGCAGCTGAATAACTTGGGATTGAATATAGCCAAAGCCTCCATTCGTACATGCATATATCCACGAACAAGGCCGTAACTAAAATCCTCCCCTTAGTTCACATCATCAATTGCGCCCAAAAATGCACCCGGAGCTTGAGTAGCTTTGGTTGATTTCTGGTACGATTCTTTGTGTGACTTCTCCATGCTAGCGCTCTTGAGCAACCAAAACTCATGTAGTTGGGTGATCAATGCCTAGTTTTGAGTACACACTATGGGAACTAGGCGCACTGAATCCTGGTGATTTAAATATTGAAAACTCATGAACTAAGTCACTAATTAGGATTTAAAGTGCTTAGAGCTCAGATAAAAGCAAAAACATCTATATATCGATATTCAAGGTAGCCGTCATATTCTCCTATTCCATTTCTCCTCTAGCAAGTGCCAAACTTGATAAGAGTGGTTAGCATCAACCGCATCACCGCAGATGCAAGAATACAAGGACTTACTTCGTATGAAGCCAAGACGGCATCAAGTCCTGAGGAGAAAGCATTCACAGCATTGGGGTAGATAGCAGCATCCGATGTACCCCACCAGATGCTCCCAAGGTGGCCGTCAGACCGGCGAGCATATTGATTGACGGCCTGAGCTTGCAAGCCAATCCAATCTGAATATTTCGCAGTGATCTTTGGGTCATTCACGACCTCCAAGAAATATTGAAGGTGCCGCATAAACAATCCTTTAAAGCCGACCTGTTGGGGTTGTAAGTTAGATATGAACATAGGATGTATGCGTTATATTGGCGTACCTGGTCGACATTGCATGTTCCGCTGATGTCGCAGCCTTCAGCAAGGATATCTGTGCCTTCTTTGACCTTGAACTTGCGAGCGGCATCAAGCGTAACCAGGGCTTCGTCAACATAGCTATGATCGCCTGTCGCCTTGTACAACAACCCGAGCCCATGGAGAACGACACCTTGGTTGTATGTCCAGGTTTCCTGGTTGTTGTTGGCGCAATCGGGAAGACTTGTGCCACTGAGTTATCATATCAGTTAGCAACAGTAGTAAACTTCATTGTGGAAGGGACCGTACTCGCTGAATAGACCTTCCTGACTGTTACCAGCACCACGCCGCATCTTGTCCTTCGCTGCAAACAACACTCTATGAGCTATGTGGATTTGTCAAAAAAATTCAACTTACAAAAGTTCCAAGCGGCAAGGGCATTATTCAGGTATGATTTTTCCTTTGTCTTGAGGTAGGCCTTGGCGGACGCAACGATGAACAACTCGTTGGTAATGGCATTCTTGTAGGGCTTATTGCTACTGGCAGCGTCTTCCCACCAAACTGGAAACATCTCGAGTCATGCTCAATCCAGGGTATAACAAGTTATACTTACCACCACCGTCACAAGCAGAGGTGGCGCCACCCCGGTCATCGTCTGTTTGACCCTCGCCGACCCATTTTAATAATTTGATACCCGCATCCTGTAGATACTACTCAGATCAAAGCCAAGCTAGATGACAAGGTACATACCCAGAAACGGTCATCAGATTCCTCGATCTTCTCAAGCCATTCATCGATCTTGAAATATAACAATACGGTCCAAAGCGCATCATCATGGCTATTACTAAAGGCTGCAGGGCCAAGGAGGTAGCTAAAAGAACCATCCGTAAAAGCAGCCCCAAACGAAGTTACGTCATCTTTGAATTGATTATCGCCAGTGAGGAGCATATAATTGATCACGCCTTCCATTGCAGTCTACAAGCACGGAAGTATTTAATATGCGAGGTAGGAGTCCGTGATATAATCAGAGCTTACTACTTGCTGCCATATATTCGACGTGTCGTAGTAGCAACCGCATCCACCTTGGGCAGGTGGCCCCATTGGTTGGGGAATTGGAGCTGTGTATTCGGTGAAGAAGTCACTCATCTCAAGTTCAACATAGTCCTATTAAACAAGTTAGTCTGATCCTGTTGATAGAGTGATGGCATAGCACACCTTAGCCCAAGTTTTCGCATCAGTGCAGGGATTCCCGGTATTTTGTGGGGTCTCAGCTGAATTTACGGCTTAACACAGGGGATCATATCGAACACTAAACGACCTACGAGGATCAACTTGGTCCATGCTCCATACCATGGTGCCACCGAAGCAGGTATTATCGGCGAATTCTTTCTTAGCTCTAAATCATGATATGGTTTAGTCTCAGTCAATAGGGTCAATCAGTGATGCTTACTTCCAAGTTTCTTCATCATCGTAAGTAATGAGGTCACCGTCGTTCTTGAACCACTTGGTCTCGCTATCTTTGTCATAGTGAACGGTGTTGGAACCAATGAGCCGAGTGATTTCCGAGTACGAGAGCACGCCGGCTAAGAGAGTGATCAATTAGCGCCATCACTCTGTGGGTGTATATGCGCTGGCTAAACTCACTGGCATCGGTGCATTCTCCTTTGGTCCCTCCACCGGTCATGAGACAGCCATAGGAATTGCAGTTTTTGTCCGCCAAAGCATAGGAACGACCATACCAAGCCAATCCTGTAACAGTCGTCAGTCATGATACTCTGGTACCTATCACTGTAAGTTCTCACCGAGGTTGACTACAGACGATGAAGCGAGTCAGTACGCTGGTAGAAGATTGAAACCAAAAACACCAACCTTTCTTCATATCGATTCCAACACGAGTGTAAAGCAATACACTATCTTTGATATCTTGCAATGAAGTTTGCGGGAGCGCAGTCGAGTTGGCACCTTTCACAGTGGTATCCTAGGGTAAATTTGTGTCAAAAGGACAACGAACAGTGCATGTCCGAATTCAACCTACCCATGGTCCATGGTAGTCATAAGCTAAGTGAAAGGTAAGTAAAATTATCCTCGACTTCTGAAATATACTCACACATCATGTTGATAAACGAGATATGAGGGGCAATCTTGTCAAGCTCGAAACCTAACCAAAGCGCATACATTTAGCACAGCATGCGAAGTTGAGAAGCACCGATACAAACCTTTGAGGAACCAATAGCCAGAGGGAGTAGCAAGGGAGAGCTCGGCATCCGGAAGTGCGGCCCGTAGCTCCTGGAAAAACGCCGTCAAGTTAGGTGTATCCGTAGGCGGGCCACCTCGTTCGACTGAAGCAGGGTATTCTAAGGGACAGCACAGTGAGTACGGGAAAGGTAGCTTATACCAACCAAATAAACTGCGCACCCATATCGATGTCAATGCCATCCAATGAATAGGTCGACAAGAACGATTTGACAGAGTTGATAAACGTAGCACGGTTCGCAGACGTCCCAATCATAGTTGAGAACAACGCCTTGTCTTCTCCTTCTTGTGAAAATGCCCACCCGCCGACGGCAACCATGACTTTAGTTGAGCCTTTACGCGCTACGAGGTCCTTGAGCTGGGTGACGTCGTCGGCGGCGAAGGCTATTTTCATATCGTCCCCGATGGTTGCGAACGAGTAGCTAGTACCAGGATCGGTAAGTGACCAAACAAGCTGAAACTGGGTATGAATGAGGCTTACAGAACGTGGGTAAATCCTTCGAGATCTACTTGCTTAGCAGTGACATTGTCGCATTTCCTGCTGCTCGCCCATCCCGCGTAGTATCCAACAGTGCGCGTAACCTGGCTACTTGAGCATGAAGGGAGGGTGGGCATGAAACAGTTCGAGATACACGAATCTCCGTTCTATATGGGACTAGTCAGGTTCAAATCGCCGAATAAATGATTGGCCGGACTCACAGGTGCCGCATCGCAAAAATCGGTGGTTGTACCGCAATACCTATGTTCAACCGGTTTGAGCACTCATCCCTATTGCGAGCGAACTTATGTCCTTACCCATAGGCGCTGCAACACGCTTTAAGCGGGCAGGTCGCGTTACCCGAAGATTCAGGGCCACATTGCAAGTCCGGGTTGATACTGGACTAAATTAGCAAAAAGCCTGCAATGAACTAATTCGGCGCGACTCACGGAATTGGAGGCGGTGTACCAGATGAAACGCACAAGGTAAATCCAAGTTGGAGACTATTACAACCTGCACATTAACCCGTGTCAGCGCTAGCTGCATCTTAGAGATAACGTGTACTCACCTTTCCACTTGTATGTCCCCGCGTTCCAGCTCTCGATTTGTGTAGTCGTGATATCATATTTAGCAGCAATCAGAGCACAATAGTCGCCAGCTACTGTTGTGTAGGTTGCACAAGACCCGTCTGCGTTGGGCTTTGGCGTATTCGAAGGCAAGGTCCCAGAAGAGATGCACACTTTTTGGCCTAAAGACAATGATTAGGAAATTAAATAAATTTTCAACCCGAATGAAACATACCGATCTGAAGTGCCGAACAGTCTAGACTGGGGTTGTAGGAAGAAAGTTGGGAGGCAGTAATTCCTGCCGCAGTATAAATGTCATAGCTATAGCAAAAAAGGTGTTTCAATACAGCAAGCCAAGAGAGTTCAAATGAACGCACCATGTGCTATATGGTGAACCGACCGTCGCGGTCGTGCAATCTATACTCCAGTTAGGTCTCGCCGTCCCCGGCAGCGAACAAGCACGTACCGGCAGCGCGTATACCAGCGACAAACAGTGATCCTACTGCAAAGACGGATTTCCACGTGGGGAACGCCATCTTGTAAAAAAGAAACCGAGAACTGAAAACTAAGCTGAGAGTTCAAGTTGCTGACCATAGAGTGCGCTGCTTAACGCGTTATATACCTCAAGTATGCAAGTACATATTTCCGAACAGTCGGTAGTACTCTCAAGCACAACGTCAACGAGCGCCCATCCCCTGCGTCCGACCACCCCGGAGAACACATGCGCGGCAACAAGGAGGTGAACATGGTGATGTCCCCGGTTAGTATACGGCATTGATTGGATGTACAAAGAGGAAATTATCATATGATACACCCTTGAAGACCTAGATGGATCAAAAATAACAACTGCCGAGATTGTGTGCATAGCAGCTGGACGTTATTGTTCCAAGAAGCCCGGTGAAAGTGAGTCCGAGAGCGCCCAAGCGCAAGTCGGTATCCGCAGAGGAATTTGGATGATAATATTGTTTTGGAAGAATAGTTGAACAGGCATGGGTTTCCAAAGTAGCATAGCCGAATTGATTGGCTTGGCGGAGAGAACCAGAACAGATCCGTCTATCACGTGACTTGTTCCTTTTTGACAAAAATCATTTGTAATACTGTGGAGCATCAGGAAGTTGCGAATCTTGCAGATATTGACAAATTCGAGTATCCGCTCACAATGCGAGCGCTCAGATACTGTGCAGAGTGGTAGACCGGCATGCCGGCTATCAGTGTATATACGTTTATGATAAAGTTTTACTTGGTTTCAAAGCGCTGTTGACGTTGACATGATGTCGGAGTGAGGGTTACTTCACCACGATATTACGAAGGGCCTTGATCAAGCTTAAGGCAGTTCCGACACCACCATAAACCACACATTATTCGTAAAGTTCTGAAACCTTGCATAGGGTTTCTGATAGCATAAAGGCAGCCACTGCTCGATTCTGGAGAGATAATATGCGATCCTGCTAGTGCTAGGCTATTTACATGGCAATCTACACAGAAAGATTGGAAAGACCGAGTTCCATGGGGAAATGTCACTACCCCAATGTAATTACTGATCCCGTGACGAATTTCCGAGCATTCATAACATCCTGATGCCCCACACATGTACAGTATGGTCCGCGCTCGTGAGCATTGACCTGGCTCATGAACATTCCCCCCAAGCACTCACGAGCGCCCAAAGGCGCCCAAAAAGCTCCCGGGAATGCCGACAACCACATACGAGCACACACGAGCGCATACGCGCACTCGCGTCACATCCTAAGCGCTCATATATTTCCGCCTAAGAGGAACATAACTCCCGGGGTTCACCTGCTCGTTAGCAATCCCCCCTTGAACGTAATGTGACACCCTGTGAGTCCGACTTTAGGCCTCAGGAGATTTTGATCGGATATTCATATCCCGCTCTAATTTAGCTCGGAACGGTTCAGATGAAATACAGAGAGAAAGGCGGATGTGTAGACCCTCGTTTGAACACGTATGGAACAACTCACCTAAAAGTTGCAGATTTGTGAAACCCGCAAGCACCCAATCGTTTATTTTCTAATATTGCTTGTGTTTTTACTTGCTAGACCTCCCGATACTTCTAGGTAGCGTTGAGGCAACTACTTACTCGACAGCATTGCTGGTGGGAGAGAAGGCTGCAATACTGATTTATGAGGACCTTGGGTTGACGTCTCCTTAACCCCACAGCCATTAATGCCCAAGGTTGGCGTGTATAAAGTGGGTAGAATGTATATTTAACTCAGCTGATTAAAATTGAATCCGGGGGGAATCTCTACTTATACATGCACGAATAAGGACATAACTAATATGACCATCTCGATTATGCCCCAAAGGGTATCCAGGAGTAGCCCGACCTATTTCCTGCATATTTCTCTGTGTGACTTCTTCCCATCCCTAAGTAAACAATCCCTACAGTACAAATCAGCGCTCGTTTACGATTTAGATGCTGTGACCCACTTGACTTGACACAAATAACTGCAATACACCTTTTTGTAGTACCTACAGGCACAAACGGTAACTTCCACCATACTCGGATCCGGACACCTTGGATATCCACAAGTAACACTATGCCTGAACCTTCGAACTTCCTAGATGCTCATTTCTTGTCCAAGAAACTTTGCTACGAAAAACCGGTCATAGTAGAGTTCGTTGTAGTGGTGAAGTAAAGATTGACTCGGTGCGCTCATCATACAATAACCAAGAGTTGTTGAATTGTACTTATATTTAAGTCATCGGGGATATAGCCGACAAAGCAGGTATTTAGGAGGTTTTCAAGTGCGATATAGGAAAACCTTTCGAATAGGTGTTGACCAACCACACCGAACTGACCGTCCCGACTTGAGTCCATAAATAAGCACCTTGCGCACAAGGGAAACAAGGTCGGACCAACTTGCCACATTCAGCGGTTCGCGTGCCCGTAGGTTTATGCAGAGCAAGGATGCGTCCAACGAGATTAAGAGTAAAACCCTTACGATTTAGGCAGTGATAGATCCAATGGTAGTCGAGTTGTAAGACCAGATGCGCTCAAGCGTTTTGCTATATATGCATTTCCAAATAGTATTGTGTTTACCGAAGGATACTACTAGCACGTGCATTTAGGGGACTCACATAAGAAATTCGAATATATGCCCAACATTTATGACAAGACCTTCATCCTTTTCTTCACCCAGCAAGGTAATCTAAATTCGGTCGATTGTTACTCCAAAAAGCGCAGCCAGGAGATCTTCTGAGCCGGGCTCCGCAAGTGGCGCAACTTATCTCAATAGGACAGGGACGCCGGGAAGAGGTAGCGGTAGTCCGTGAATGAGCCGTTGGTTGTGGGCTTATATTATTATCCGAGAATCTTCAAGGTTGACCTTCTTTGGGCTCTTATCCTAGGCGGTTGCGATTTCACCTGGGCCGTTATTTATGTGTACCTGTGGAGTCAGCTGGTCTGTTGTTGCGGAGAAATTATACAACCAGAGGGCTTCACAAAATGATACTATAAGTTTCTGTGGATTTGGATGTTCTCTGAGCCGACTAGGGATGTACAGGTTAGAAGTTGACTACGAAGAATATGTTGAATGCCTAGGAACTTACAGCTCATAAAATATATATCGCCAGAACAGAAACATAACACCAGATAGCCCAGGTGAGTAAGTAGCCATAAAAGCTTTGAGATATAGTACCCGTTCCTCCCAGAGCAGATTCAAGAGAGCCAAGGCATCGGACCGCGATACTAGTTGAGCCTTCTTAGGGTGGTTGGGTAACTTAGACCAACCGAATATCCAATCACAATCTCTCCCGAATCTCCCATAGCCGATTAGTTCGAGTACACCCTGCCCAGATAGTAAAATGAGATTGGTTGTGGGGTAAGTCATGATGTTGGTAATTGCCATTTCGAGGCGATTCGATCTTTGTGGTATGCAAACGCCAACAACAACCGTAATAATTCTGAAGCACAGATAACCACACTCGTAGGCAAATGGCTTGTAGAGCAAAAGGTTAGGAATAGCAAAACACAACTCTGAACTACATACAGAGGGTTTGCCAGAAGGTTTGGTTGTTGTCGTAAACTTGATGCACCCACCAATAATAGCGGGGTGTGTTAGGTGTCGAATGGTAGGAGGAAATTGTGTGAGCTTTAAAATGGACTCAAGCATCGAAATAGTGATGTTTCCTGCCTCGTTGTCGCCCGTAGTTCAAGAGTCGCCCGGCGCAAACTTGCAACTTGGCCTTCAGACGGGCCGGGCCCTGCGTAACGACTAGCACCGACTTGGGGCTGGGGGCGGAAGCGATCGCGCGTAGGGCGTAAGGCCGAGGTGCAGCTGGGGCCACCCGCAAGCGGGCCGGGAGGACGGGCCAAAACCAGTCGTGGAGATCTCGTAGCCGATAATTTAATGCTGTAAATATACCACGTAATGTAGCATTTTATTCATGGCCGGGTGGGCGGGGAATTTGTAATAACTTTGGGTGTGGGTTACGTGCGTTCTCGGTAAGTCAGGAGCTAGCGGAGCGCGAGTAGCTCGGCGCTAAACATTAGATAAGCGCCGGCCCTTTCCCTGGCTCCTTCGCAGGCTGCGTGCCAAACATTACCACTTGGCGAATTGCCTCCAGCGCATTAAATTCTAAATCATAGAAAGGTGCATGCGGCAAGCGCCGCATCCAGCATGTATGCGCCAACGTGTTGGTCCAGTGGTCTGCCCCAAGAGCGGTGTATTTGGGTTGTCATTCTCAAACTTGGCGGTTGTCTGGCCATGGTAAAAGTAACAATCGCATGCAACTTGAGAAGCTCCCTTGACCCGGCATCGAATAAATGTGGCCATGACAATCACATTTAGGTCGAACGATCAAGGCGCAATGCCGCCTTGGCCACTTACTGTGAGCTTTTCCCGGGCCCGTGTGTTACTAGACTGTGTATGGCCGCAGTTCAATAGAATCGCTTGATGGACTTATAATTATGCGCCGAGCGCCTAGCTCTGCCAAGAATGTTGGCAGTACTCTTTGATTAGAAAAACTGATCGCCAAGAATCCTACGTTGAAATCGAGAATACTTAAGAACAAAAATTTTAATGACAACGATATTCAGTCCGAAACCATGAGCTAAATGATACATGCATGACAACGACAACAGTGGTAACAGAAATCCAGAATCACAATTCACAATTCACAATTCAACAGTCCACAAAAGCAAGAATGTCCACAAAAGCAATAATGACGTTAACAACAAGAACAATGAAATGACCAATGAGAGAGAGAAAAACAACCAAGAGCCAATAAAAAAGAATAGCGCAAGACCTTTAAAGGTGGATTGCACTCAAGGCGGCCTTTAGCCTACGCACCAACTTGCGACCCAGAGTCGCCTTTTTCGCTTTTCGCGATTTAATGTTGGTGCGCTCGTAGACGTCGACGGATACTTGGTCGTCGTCGTCTGCGGGTTGGTCGTCAGAAACGGCGTCGCCCCAAGGGGACATGTAGTCGTCTCGACGGTCCGAAGAATCTTGGTATCCCCAGGATTCTCGAGGGGATGCGTCCTGAGGAGTCCCCGGTCCAAACGAGGGTATACTATTTGAGAATACTTCGGGAGAAGAGTATACCCCGAAGCGTCTGGTCCATGTTGGCATCTCGCCCGGACGAGAGCCAGTGGTTCGTTGGGTAGGCGGTCTCCCAGCTGCGGATGAAGGACTGAAGGGAGATAGAGCGCTCGTGGGACTCTCCTGGTTGGCATAGTTGGGAGAAGCGTTCATGAAGTTGGTGAGAAGCTGTGGTCGCTGGAGCATTCGATGTCTCCGCAAGTTGGATTCAGTGAGAGGAGTTGATTGGGTAGGATCTTGGGAGGAGGACCGCAAGTTGGATTGGCAAGTGGTATTCCACCAGGTGTCTCCATGTTCGCGAGCCACGAGATTATGAGTATGTTGGTCGACGGGAGCAGGGGTGACAGATTTAGGGAAAGCGAGCTCGGAGTTTTCGCAGACCCAGGCGTCGACCGCCGCTTGAAGTCGATTGAGTGAGAGATTGAGGAGTTGGCGAGCTTCTTGCTCCGTCGCATAGACTTCCATGCGATCAACGTGCTGGAAAGTAGATGAGAACGGGACTTCATATAGTATGAGCACGATGCCTACCGAGAGATTGCTCATGAGCGGATATACGATGGTTTGAAGTATGACAAATATATTCTAGAAAAGGAAATATTAGCGACTATTCCCGTTGATTGATTATTTTCAAATGTATAACGCACCTGAAAGCTTGGCCTGTGGCCGGTTGGAATCGGAAACACTAAATTATGGCGAGCGGAGAGTATGAGAAACTGCTGGAGGAATTCCTGCGCTTGTTCATACTGCTCGCGAGTGAGGACGATTTGTCCAAGCTCGACGTTCTAGAACTTGGTTAGCACAAACGCAAAGCCCAGAAAAACAAAGAACTCACAAAAGTCAAAGCGAGTTCGAATAACATCTCAACTGCAGCTCGCTCTTCTTGGCCGATACAAGGAAAAGCGGCGAGGAGCATGTAAACGAGTACGAGTGCGTTGTAAAACATGGTTGTTGTAGCGATTTTAAGCTTTAGAGCAAGAGTTCGCAACAAGGGGGGGATGATTAAAAGAGAAGGGGAAATCTCAACCCGTTCAATACGCTCCAATCTTATAGGACGCTTTGGTCCCGTCGAGGGCGTCGGGGAAGACTCTGTGCTGGGGCCGAGAAGTACATTTTTAGACCGACGAATTATGGATGCAGGAAGAAGATGGAAACTCCCGAGGTAAACGAAGCCAAATAAACATGGTCACGAGCGGGCCTTGAATTGACAGAACCCGACGGAGGACACGATAGCTGTCGAAATGACGTAGCCACACTGTCAATGTCCCTTCACTTATTGCAGATTCAGAGCTTAGCGCGATTTGAATGCGACTTCCCGCCGTGCATAGGTCCCAAATGAAAACCAGGCTAAAGGACACAAAAAGACTCGGATTTAACGGGGAAAAAGGAACTATAAACTTGTCAAACGATATAGCAGCGCCTTGGGCCATGGCGTGTACATGTATGCCGGAGGGATCTCCGGCCGCCATTTAGCACGATGTCATTGCGCTGGCACCAGCCAATTCAATCACGGGAACGTTATGATTATCAGAACACGATTAATTCCCGTAATAGCTTAGCCAGAGGCGTAGAACGACAAGCGAGCCAATAGAGCCAGTAAGTGCTAAATTACTGTGTCGGATTGTATCGCAGTAGGCAAACTTAGACGGTCCAAGTCTCACTAGCCAATAGACCAAGCACGCACAATCATTAATGATTATGTAATGCACCTCTCGGTCAAGTCGTATCTTGGCCCAATCGCCAAGACAATCTCAAAATATCCTCGCGCACAAGTGATATTGTAGGAATTTGATTGATAGCTCCACATACAATCAAAATGAAGAGGATAAACTGGTCTTGTGCCCAGTGCACTGCAATTTCATTTTAGCAAGCCCGATTTATCTAGGGCGAGTCAACCCCGGCTGTGTTCTCGACCCCACTTAACGAGACTTTGGCACCTGGGACAAAGGCGCGCGTGCATTGAGCCATCGTCACAGAGCTATCAACACGCAATCACATGAATATTTAGCCGTATTAAAGAAGAGATATACGCACGCTCGCGAGATTGGATCCGTTTGGTAAAAGTTCTGAATAACCTTGTGGAACGCGCCCCCGCCCGTCTGCTTGTTCTGTGCGAGCAAGTTGAGTCCGACCTGGGCAGTTCCCAACGACGTCCTCTCTGCGATATCATATCGAACCAATGTGGGCGAAATATCCCACATCCGGTCGCGCAGGGTCAAAACATCATCGTACGGAAGGGGCGATCCTATAATCTCGGACAACGCCCTTGAATGCTCAAGTGTGAATATCCCACGGAAAATGGCTTGAACATTCCCCATCACTCACCTGATGATCTTCCAGTCCTCACGCGAGGCACCAGGAGGCGGGATAGCCGCTCGGCCAATCTGGGTTCGACCTTCCGTGTTGACCCATGTTGTACTCTTTTCGGTATACGCTGCACCAGGTAAACACACATCCGCAAGTTGGGCCCCAACATCTCCGTGGTGTCCCTGGTAAACAACAAACGCGCCCTGTGGAATGGACGAGGGGGAAACATCGTCTGCATTCAGCAAATAGATAAATCTGGGTTTCGCTCCGGATGGGGGTCTTGCAGCGTATCCAACATCGTAAGCGGCAGCACGAGAAGCAGCCTATCAAATGTAATAAATATATGCGGGGTCGACGTTTGTATAATTCTTACTCGTTGAAGCACGTTAACGCCGTTCCACTCCTCGTTGAGGAACCGAGCCTTTTCCTTGTCGCTGGATACATAGCGAGCAATTGCGGCGAGGACTTGAGCTCCAGCAGGGGACTCGGTTACGCCACTTCCAACAATAATCATCGGCCTCTTTGCTTTGGCCCAAATTTGGGCAAACTCGCCTGCAACATACCCGCTGAGCCAAAAGGGAACAGAGCCGATAGAATTCTTGACGCACCACTCGCATTGCCACTAACAAACTTGTCAAGGGCAGCAGCGTCCTTGCCAAGCCATTCATAGCGATAGCTCAAATCGGCCTCCTCACCAATCAAACCAACCTCGGTCTATAAACCCAACATCAGGTCAAACACAAACCGACAAATAATATTCACACCTGAGCGTGCAGCCAGCGCTTTCGGATTCTCGAGTTCATGACCGCTGCCTCATGCCTGAGGTTTGTTCCCACGAGTAAGATCGCGTCCGCTTCGCTCAATCCCTGGATTGTAGAGTTGAATAAATAATTGGAGCGAACATCCACATTGTGACTTGGGACGCCTGTCGATGTTGCGTCTGTAACTAGGTTATCGGATCCGAGTCGATTGATCAAGTCTTTGAGCGCGACGAGAGCTTCGGTATCGGCTAACGCGCCGGCTATGCCCTGGATTTCATCTGCGCCCGCTCTGCTGCTCTTTAGACCATCGGCAATTGTGTGGAGTGCCTCTTCCCAACTAGCGCTGATAAATCGATCCCCTTGGCGAATGAGCGGAGTGGTAAGGCGTTGTGAACGAAGGCCGTCGTATGCATATCGAGTCTTGTCGGAAATCCATTCCTCATTAACGTCGTCGTTGGTGCGAGGTTGGATGCGCATAACTTGAATACCACGCGAGTCGACTCGAATGTTGGACCCCACAGCATCAAGCACGTCGACGGATTCTGTATTCTTGAGCTCCCACGGGCGGGCTTGATAAGCGTATGGCTTGCTCGTCAACGCGCCGACGGGGCAGAGGTCGACAATGTTTCCGCTCAATTCAGAGTTCAACAGCTTTTCGACGTACATCCCGATCTGCATATCGTTTCCACGCCCGGTGGTTCCGAGGTCCTCGACACCAGCCACGTCATTGGCGAATCGAACGCAGCGAGTGCACTGGATACATCGAGTCATAGATGTCTTGACGAGTGGGCCGAGATCCTTGTTTTCGACAGCGCGTTTCCCGGCGATTTCGTGGAAACGGGAACGATCGGAGCCATACCGCATGGACTGGTCTTGAAGATCACATTCACCACCTTGGTCGCAGATTGGGCAGTCGAGCGGGTGGTTGGAAAGGAGGAATTCCATTACGCCTTCTCGTGCTTCATGGACAGAAGGGGTATTTGTAAAGACTTTTTGACCAGCCATGGCCGGCATCGCACTGTGTGAGGATCAGATCTAGTGCACCCTTGGGTAAATCAAAAAAACATACCAAGACGCCACAGGTTTTGGCGACTTTTCCACCTCGACTAGGCACATGCTACAATGGGAATGCGTGAGCACGGGTATATTCCCAACGGCGAATCACGTACCGGCAATTACCAGCAATCGCAAGTCTTGGATAAATCCAACCTTAGTTGCGTGTCATATATTAGACTCGACTTGCGTGCTCACCGATCATGGTAGCAAAATCTACGCGACGACATATCAACATTTGAACAGCTAGCTATCATAGAACCCACCGTGGAACATTTGAGCCCGCTGCCTCACATGCCTGGATCAAGGCAGAGCCTGAAATAATATTAAGCTTACTATTAATAATAAGATTAACGTTGAACACACCTTGGGGAACAGTGACCTCTTTCCCATCGACAGTCAATGTGATGTTCTGCTTTCTCGCGGCCGACGAAGTGAACGTCCTGCGTGCGGCTAGCATACCATATTAGATAATTAAATCTAGCTCTATGGTGAACAACCTTGAGCAGCAAGCCTTTGAGTAGAGGTTCGGCCGGCCGAGGATGCAAGACGCAGCATGGCGGCAAGTCGTAATTACAGCCAAATCTCTGGCGACAATCCAACTGCTTCCATTGGACGGATGTAAATTATGTAATAAGGGTACCGATCGGAGTCTCGACGTTAGCGCCAGGAGGACAAGGCCATTTGTTGGTATATTTACAATGACTTGAAAGCGGGCACCTTTGAGCTATAACAAACTCAAGAATTCCGTCTCCTTGTTTTCAAGTCGCGCTAGAATGCCATAATAAAATCAACATGGGGCGCAAGCTGGAGTTCTAATTTGGCAAGGAGACATAAAGCGTGCGGCTTTCTAACCCTCGCCACCCTACTCTAACTTAATTTCCGACAATATTCATACAACGGCTATAGGGTTCTATGGCTGATCACTTGTACACCCTCGATCCAGATGGCGAAGGGGCCAAACAAAATGGCTATAAGCCTGAGGGTGCCGTTTGCCTCGTCCTTGCCACAGCCTACCCAGAAGTTTCAACTATCCCAGTCTACCGATATTACAGCAACCAAAGTGGCAATCATTTCTACACTATCCATCAGCGCGAAGGCGACGCCCTCAGGCATAAGGGATTCTACGCAGAAAATAATGGCGAGCCAGTCTGGCACGTGTTTTCCCATCAATGCTGCGGCACTATCCCGTTCTTTCGCTGGCATTTCCCGGTTACGGGAGACTATGTGTATACTACACATTTGTCTGGCGAGCTAGGGCCTACGACTGGATATATCAATCAAGGTCTCCTGGGTTATGTCTTTCCTCTTGATACACCTCCTGTTGGCGCGCGGAAGCCATTGTATCGCTGGTACAAGGGTGGCTAAACAGCCTTGTAGGCTCGTTTCTTATTTACCTCTATATTTCTACTAATTTGCTTTAGTCGCAAATGGTTGAACCTGTCTTTTATTGGGTATGAGGGGCGATAGGGAATGTTGGAGGTCATCGTTGACTTTTGAAATCACACGCAAAAATAACAAAATTCTGAATTGAATACTACATGCATAAACTGAATTTCACAAGTCACCCGACCACCCGCGTTGATGGTGGGCGCCTGCAAGTCATCCATCATTTAGCTCTTGGCTCGCCGTTCCCCGATCAAATTTTCGTGACCGGCGTAAGCAGGTTATCAAACGCATGTGCGCAAGAAGTGATGCCGGGCATGTACAATAGTAGCTGACTCAAATCCAGTAAGCCGGTTCCCTTGGACTCGGCGTCCGACTGACATGTCCGTAAATAGTCTTTAATACGCATGCCAACGTCTTATGGTGCGCACAACATCAAAGAATGGCGCTTACAAAGGTACTGAATAATATTATCAATCCAAGTTGGAGAAGTGGAGGTACGAGCTTGGGCGGCAAACTCGGGGTGGAGGTCGTCCCTATACCAGAATTCGACCTCATTTCATAGTGCATGTATATAAACGAGCCATAATCGTTCTGTCGTCAACATTCCCCCCAATCTCGTCTTTTCCAATTCGTCATGACATCAGCCAAGAACACCAGCGCGATTTTCAACTCGGTTCCCCAAGGATATCCCGTCCTCGGCGAAACTATCGTTTTCAAATCGAGCACGATTGACCTAGAGACTGTCCCACTCTCTGGTGGTGTGTTGGTCAAGGCGTTGTACCTCTCGATTGATCCGTACTTGCGTGGCAAGATGCGTGACGCGACTGTGAATTCGTATTCGGACGCATATAGGCTGGGAAAACCAATATGGGGGTATGCAATAGTGTCCGTTGTTCGGTCCGAGATAGAAAACGTTCATCCGGGCGACATATTATATGTGCTTGATTGTCGTGAGTAGGATTAGTTGCTTTAATTTGCGTATCATTATCGCTCTTACTAATACGATTTCCCAGCCTTTGAGGAATATACCGTGCTTTCTCCCAAGCATCAATTTAGCATAATCAAAAATGAAGCAAACCTACCGCTTTCCGTATATCTTGGTGTTCTGGGAATGCCAGGTAAGCCTTTCAAGAGCTTAAAATAGTTGGGAATGAATTCGTTGGTTGAATTTACGCACTTGGATCCAGGTGAAACTGCATTTTACGGGCTTGAAGTGGTTGGTAAGCCTGTCAAGGGCGAGACAATATTTGTGTCGTCGGGAGCTAGCGCCGTTGGATCGTAAGTAGCTTTTGACTCTAGTCATTTAACAACGAGCTGATTATAGATATGCCCTAGTTTGGTAATACAACTAGCCAAGGCCAAAGGACTAAGGGTCATAGCATCTGCTGGGTCTAAAGATAAAGTTGCATTTATGAAGAGTATTGGCGCGGATGTGGCGTTCGACTACAAGACTGAGAATGTGACGGAGGTGCTCTCAAAGGAAGGTCCGATCGATATCTATTGGGATAACGTCGGTGGATCGACGCTCGAAGTACGTCACATTGTAGCGCATAGCATAATCTAGTGATTCTAATTAGTGGTATAGGATGCTTTAGATGCACTCAATATGGGAGGCCGAGTGGTTGTTTGTGGGGCTATCTCTGAGTATAACAGTAGGAACCCATACCCGATCAAGGCAAGTCACTCATAGCTAGCAGTGTTCATCGTATGGTTAATTACGTACTACTATATCCATAGAACGCGACAAATATTCTCTACAAACGGCTGAGAGTCGAGGGCTTCTTTGTCTTCCACGCCAGGGAGCTTTATGAGGGGAAAGGGAGTGTCAACGATCGGATCAAGTTTTTCGAGATGCTGGTGCCTCTGGTCAAGTCGGGTGAAGTTAGATGGGCGGAGCAAACTTATAACGGAATTGAAAGCGTGGGAGAGGGGATTATATCGGTGTTGACTGGTGGAAATATTGCCAAGGTTGTGATCAAGGTTGCGGATGTGTAAATCGGTGCGCGCGTTAGCGTTTAGTATGACAACTAGGCGTGTATGTCCAGTAATGAACTATATCAATATTTAGATCTACGAATAGTAGCAGGTTGTGGATAGTCCTGTACGTAATGAGTAGCTCACAGCTTACTCGAAAATACGGGCCTTGTCAAACGGTGACTAAACCTAAACAAGTAATTAAATATTTTAGATGTTTTTACCCTCTGCTTGTATGCCAGTGACCAGGTGGTAGGTCATTGGTAGAGATAATATCGGTTTTGTATGTAAATGGTGCAAATTACCAAATATGGCGAAAAATTTACCAAATATGATCATATTTTAAATTATCAAAAAAGATGCCCATATTGTGGGAGTCTGAAACTTTCATTAGAATTTGATTCAAGTCAGAATTGGCTGAGGAGAGCATAAAATACCTTCCCAATCCCAAGTTCGATAACGCTATCGGATCTGCACAGGCCGTGATGCACTCGAGCAAGGCGACTGCTGCCTGTGCTATCGCAGGTCTTGATCTAGCGAATTACGACGAAGAATATGCGAAATGTATTGAGATCGGACGTATAGAACAGGCGGTGCGATGCAGCGGCAGAAAATTTGGAGTAATAAAGATATCCTTCTAGACCCAAACAGCTAATGTTAAATGAAACACTTATGCCAATCCGTCCCAAAGTATGAAGAATAAAGCTCAAGAAAGAGGGCGCTGGGCCGACCAGTCGTATATGGGTTGCTGGGTCGGATAATTTGGTCGCGAATTTCTGCTGGAGCCCAGAATAGTAGCTCTGATCTGGCACCTAGGATCCACCCATCAGGGTGAATATCCCAGGTTCGGGCGAGATTACTACGTGGAATAACGCTATAAACCAGATAAATGGTTAGTGAATTCATATGTAATGTGCTCCGCAGAAGCCCTGGGGAGTCTGACTCACGGAGATTGTCCCACTAAGGGCACAACTGGGGAACGTTCAGGTTGGCGCACATTCCAAAGCCGGGCAGTCTTATCTTCAAAGCCGGAAACGACGCGTGCACCGTCAGGCGAGAACTGAAGAGATATAAGCCGCTTCGTCTGACTCTGAAATGGTCCGGCAACAACCGTGCCATCGTCCGAATTCCACACACGGATTGTCTGATCGTCTGAGCCGGATACGATATGACCGCCATCCGGTGAGAATGCAACGAACGTGATTGTGTAAGTATGACCTAGAAATGGACCTGAAATAAGTGTGCTCGTATGCGCGTCCCACACTCGGATCGCACAATCAGATGAGCCCGAGACGATACGATTGCCGTCGAGGGAGAACTCGACCGATGTAACCCAGCTTGTATGACCCACAAAGGGTGCAGCAACTGCGGTGCCATTATGCGCATTCCACATACGAATCGTCCTATCAGCGGAACTAGAGGCTATGCGGTCGCCATCAGGGGAGAACCTAACTGATATAACCCAGTCGGTATGGCCCTGAAACGGGCCAGCAAGAAGTACGCCGTTACGAGCATCCCACACACGAATCGTCCGGTCGTTCGAGCCGGATACGAAGCGGCTCCCATCGGGCGAAAACCTAAGTGATGTGACCCAATCGGTATGGCCCTTGAGCGGGCCAGCTAGGAGTGTGCCATCTTGGGCGTTCCACAGTAGTACCATCTGATCGATAGAGCCAGAAGCAATGAGTGTGCCATCAGGTGAGAACGCCATTGAATGGACCCAATGGGTATGACCCTGCGACGGGCCTGCGACGAGTACACCATCGTGCATATTCCAAACGCGAATCGACCCATCATGAGAGCCAGAGGACATGCGTGTGCCATCGGGCGAGAACCCAAATGCCAGGACAGGGCTGTCGGTCAGCCAGGTCGCCAGCGGGGTCAGTCCCGTTTGCCCCTCCATCGCTATTCCCTTGATCTCCAACAATCCTTGCATTCGCTTCCCATAGCGACTCCACACAAAACTAGACTTTGAGCTTATGGGTAGTGCAGATATATAGATATGGGGTGTAGAGAGCGAAATCGGGTGGCTTGAAAATCTGGCAACAAACTCGTGGGAGTCACGGAGATCCTTGGAAGGACCATTCGATATCTGCGCCAATCAATTCATATATAATAATATTATATTGACACCTGCTACTCACCGTGAGCCATGCCTGGGCCTCTGAAAGTCCCAGTACACCCATTACCATACATTCATTCAAGTTAAGCACCTCCATCCAGAAGAGTAATCGCTGCGATAAAAAGTCGCCCAGCATCGACTCAAGCTCGTCCGACGTAGCTGCCAACTTGAGATGATCCGCCCAGTAACGACAAGCGTAAAACAGCTCGGGCGATATATTCTTCTTAATTCGGGCCTTTAAGTCTGGAACCTCCTTGTCATACACGAACGATGACTCCAGGTCGCAAATATTAAACTTCAGTTGCTTCTCCATAATCTCGAAGCATCGCCGTGTAGTTAACTGGTTGTGTACCCTCTGGTCGCAAAAGAAGCGACCGGACAGTTCTTGGTTGAATATAAAGTAGGGGAATGATGCATGCAGAATCGATACCAAGTCATTCTGCTCCGAGAGGTGGAGAACGGATCGGAAAGGCTGTAAAGCCCCAAGCGCCTGGTTCTTGTCTTCCAACCCAGCAAGCGCTGCAAGGGTCTTGATTGGTATCGGCTCTCGTGCGCAAACCGCTGTCCACAGCGCAACCAGTCTACGATTCCGCTCTTCTGGCTCAACTTCTTTGTTATCGAGTGCAGCGCCAAGAATCGTGGAGTATAGGATATTGACTCGTTCAAGCTTGTTCAATTTGGGGTCGATAGTTAAAATGGTTCCGAGGCGCTCCTTCGAGTCGATAGCAATATCATCCGGGGAGACGTACCGCACAACAGTTGCCGCATAGATGAAAAGATCGTCCCCAAGTTCCGCAAGTTGCTTGTCTTGGCTGGGGACTAAGGTTACTGACATGAGCTCCTCTCGTAAATAACGTTCGATATCGCCTTGATCTGGAACTTGCTCGGCCTTATATAGGTGAACAATGGAGCGCGAGCCCTCGGCTTGTGATATTATCCTCTCGCGGATCGTAGGCTCTGGTTGATTGGTCACGAAGAATTTGATTGGGAGATCGGCAGCGAATCGACAAAGCGTATCGAGCACCTGCACAGCAATATCTTTGCCGTCGCATTCATCTAGAGCATCGATGACTACTACCATGTTGTTCGGCATGTTGTCTTTGGCTTCGAGTAGTGGGTCCTTCAAGAGTATTTCGAATTGAGTTGTCATATCCAACGAAGCAACGCTAGGGATTTTTTCTAGAGCTTGACTGAGTGCCGCTAGGAACGGGGTCGAGCGATGTGCAAGCTGGTAAGCAATAGTTGAAAATATTCGCGTCGCGTCGCAGCATTTGGGAGAGATGCGCGTGCAAAAGAAACTAGCAGCCAGTTGGCAACGAGATTCGAGGACCCGAGATAGTGTATATGCGATCGTGGTCTTCCCGCTTCCCGCCATCCCATCGAACCAGAAAACCTTTTCGGAGAGCGGAGTGGCAGACCAAGCGTCCAATTTGGATAGCATGGTCTTGCATGTGTTTGTGGTGCACGTTCGTCGTTTGATTTGCTCCGATAGTACCGAATCGTAACTTGCTTCTTTCGCCCAATTCAACTTTTCGAGCTGCATTTCCTGCGAATTTGGACCCACATGAGCAGCGCATTTCATGCTCAGGGTGCATACAACTTACCGCCTGAGTTGCATTTGTGGCGCTCCAAGCGCCTATGCAAATCTCAACCTAACAAAAATTTTAGACGCAAATGTATCACATATTCACTCATCAAAATTTACCTGCAGCTGATGAAACAACTGCTCAATTCGATGGAAGAATTCGATAAGTTGTTCATCCCCGCCAGTAGAAATCCCCTGATTTGGAACCCTCTGGACGCTAATCAAATCAAACTCATTTTGAGTGGCCCTGTAACCTTTGTTAGACTTTCTATCCAATACTTGCGCCTGAAATACCCACTTTATAATGTTGGTAATTGTCCTAGTTATGTCGATAGATTTAGAGTTGTTCAAATAGCGACTGAGAAATTGCAACGTGATATCCAGATGCTCGACCGGCCGTTGGAAATCTCGCCGATGTCGCGTGGCTGGCTATAGTGGGGTACTCGGTTCGAATTCGCATATCCATGATTCGGAGTACTTACTTCGGGTATGTCCAAGAAGGATATTAGCCCATCGATCAGTGGAGCCAACGGTTGCGGTATCTTATCTCCCTTCAATCTTTCCGTCGTTGCTCTAAGCGCCTCCCACGTTTCCTTGAAAAACCCAGGACTAGGGGACCGTATAGGTGACGGAGAGCGGATGCGTGCAATCGAAGTACCATGGGGCAGAGAAGAACGCGTGGCCCGAGGAGACGATATACGGCTGAGTGAACCAGTTGGACGACTTGGTGGTGGAGATAACGGCGCCTCGACCTTTTGGTGTTTTCGACTGGCGTCTTGATACCAACGGCGCCGCTTTGGGCTGGTGGGCGGATCAAGCTCCATAGAGATCAGGGATGGTGGAAGGGGGAAATGTGAGTTGAGATGCCATATCCGGTTGATGCGCGTTCACCACGAGGCAAGTAGCCATGATAAGTAATACATATATGTCTTTTCCGGATTGTATCCTAATAGGTGTATAATATGCCATTGTAAAGTACTTGTCGTCGGGAGCAAACGTTAGCTGATCACAGTCAAGTTGAAATGTCTCCCCAGACCAAACAGTAGCAATCATCAAACGCACAAACGATACCAACATCAGACCAGATCATTGGATATTATGTTATTGTAATAGGGCCAGAACGATGAGAACCCAATAAGTAAACAAGCAAGGGGGCCGTACGATGGGATCACAAAAAACTAACCTCAACCTACTGAACCTAAACCCCGAGAGTTAAATATCAAAATACTTGTGCCAATCCCTTCCAAGATATAAAGGGCAACGCTCAATGAGAATGAATAGTACAGGTCTGGGTAATTGTGAGCGAGTTGCTAGCTCGGGGAAAGAAGCGACAGATGTTTTCCGGAGCGCAGAAGTGTAGCTCTGAATTGGCACTCAGGACCCAACCGTTACCGTCAATATCCCAGTCTTGAGCGAGAGTAGGGTGAAAGTAATTGGTTGACAAACTACCATCAAGAAACATAAAATTGGTGATCAATTCGATGGCTGGTGCATCTTGGGAGTCGAAGGCCAAGCAAAATAGAATCGCGGGGGCTGGCCCACAGAGGAGGCAGTTGAAAGCATTCGGGGTGATGGTCACTCCAGACGAGAAATGTGATCCAACAGGATACTCACCTGATAGCACCATCGCCGAGCCTTGTCCCGAATTTACTAGTTCCAGCCAGCACTACTCCCACCCTCTGGTTAAGACCATTAGCTCATTAAAGATACCAAGATACCTACTTCAAGTTCATCCACAATCAAAATCTCATCTTCAAGACAACAATCGACCCATACAATACACATTCGCGTCAACGAATGAGAGCAAGACTATTCCAGTATCAATCTAACGAGCAGTAATTATTTTTATTCGATGTATCTGACTGGGGGATGGCAAGTATGATGGGGTTTGTGGCGCATGTCTCTGCAAGATGCGTCGCATTGGTGGTCGCGTGAAGCGCGTTTGAGCACTAATTTGATTACGCCTTGCTTACCCAATAGAGCCGATCGTCCTTTAACTAGCTTAAATCCGTTCATCAACCCAAGATACAGTGGAGGTAGGATAGAGGTGGCTCAACTTAAACCTGTTGGTGCTCGATCAGTCTATTGATACCAGCGGTATCGCTTTGAGCTCGAAGGCGGGTCAAGCTCCACGAGGGCCAGGGATGCAAGTTATATACAAAATGGGCGGGAACCGGGCAAGTTACTGGTCGGGCTTTTTCTTCGACGGGTGATCAAATCGCAATAATCCCCTCGCAGCTTGCGCCACGATGTGTTGGCTTATTCATTACTTATCCTTAAAGGCACTTAGCTCGTAGCATGGGAAGGAAACTCGTGGAATTAAACAGAGTGTATTACTGTATATACAAGCATATGGAACCAGTATCCGGGGGGTTGGGGGTCTCGGCGGTGCGAAACGCTGCCGTGGAAGAGCCGGGGCACCGAGACGTGAAGGAGGCTCACGGGTCGGGTGGCCAAAACTGGACCCAATACGTATTGAGTGGGTGAAAAACACGAACACGATGTGGGAGCTCGCGCGAGGGTGAAACCTGGTCACGTGCGCGGAGGAATCAACTCGCTAAGCGCTCGAGGGATAAGTCGAATATGCGACCCTCTGCAGGCTGTGCCACACTTGCCAATTGACCACAATCTATGAGCCCAGGTCGTTCATTGTCCACCCACCAAATACACTACACATCTTATAACACAGCTATGTTTTATTAGTTTAACACGTAAATTCCTTGTGTTTCTTGTCCACCGCACCCACATCGCCCTCTCTTGTCCCTATCAACAAAATCATGGCTTCACATACACGCTGTCAACACATGTATTTACCAGAAACACCAACTAACTAAACACCACATGCACTCAACGCTAATACATGAGACTAAAACCACTGGGGCTAAATAACAAAACACTTGTGCCAATCATTTCCAAGATATAAAGGATAATGCTCAACGACAACAGCGCCAGACGGACCAATCGTAAATGCGTTGTTAGGGCGGGGAAAGTGGTCACGAATTTCTGTCGGAAGCCAGAATAATAGCTCCGAATTATCATTCAGAACCCACCCGTCATCTTGAATAACCCAGGCTTGGGTAATGCACAAATGGTTAGATGATAGCGATCTATAGAGATAATCAGTCCATTAAGCAACGTAATGCATCAAAGGAGATAAAGACGAAGCTTACCGAGATTGACTTGGAGAGGACTCTGCTGGAGGGAGTATGGGTTGACGTACATCCCACATACGAACTGTCCAATCATATGAGCCAGAAACAATTCGAGTGCCGTCGGGTGAGCATGCAACTGACGTAACCCACTCGGTATGACCCTCGAATGGCCCAGCCACGCATGTGCCATTATGTGCATCCCACACGAGGATGGTATGGTCATAAGAACCAGAGACGATTCGAGTGCCATCGGGTGAGAATGCAACTGATGCAACTGACCCGGTATGGCCCTCGAATGGCCTGGCGACGAGTGTGCCATTTTGCGCATTCCAGACGCAGATTGTTTGATCATCAGAGCCAGAGACGATTCGAGTGCCGTCGGGTGAGAACGCAACTGACATGACCCAGTTGGTATGGCCCTCGAATGGCCCAGCCACGCGTGTGCCATTGTGTGCATCCCACACGAGGATGGTATGATCATAAGAACCAGAGACGATTCGAGTGCCATCGGGTGAGAATGCAACTGATGCAACTGGATCGGTATGGCCCTGGAATGGCTCGGCGACGAGTGTGCCATTTTGTGCATTCCAGACACAGATCGTTCGATCATAGGAACCAGAGACGATTCGAGTGCCGTCGGGTGAGAATGCAACTGATCTGACTGAGTCAATGTGGCCCTTGAATGGCCCAGCCACACGTGTGCCGTTGTGTACATCCCACACGAGGATGGTATTATTGTGAGACCCAGAGACGATTCGAGTGCCGTCAGGTGAGAATGCGACTGATGTGACCCAGTTAGTATGACCCTCAAATGGCCCAGCAAAAATTGTGCCATCATAGGCGTTCCACACGTAGATTCTCTTATCATTGGAGCCAGATGCAATTCGAGCGCCATCGGGGGAGAGTGTAACTGATGTGACATGCCAGCTATGGCCCTGGAATGAGCTGACAACAGGCGCGCCATTGTGCGCATTCCATACACGAATTGTCTTATCATTCGAGCTAGATATAAGCCTTGTGCCATCATGCGAGAATTTAATAGCTGTGACCGCATAGGTATGGCCCTGGAACGCGGCAAGCATACTGCCATGTGTGCTCCACATACGAATTGTCTCGTCATTGGAACTTGAAACGACGCAAGTGCTGTCCGGTGAGAATGCAACTGATCTGACTATGTCGGTATGGCCATTGAATGGACCAGCAAAGAGTGTCCCATCATGGGCACTCCACACACGGATTGTCCAATCATCGGAGCCAGAGGCGATGAGTGTGCCATCGTGCGAGAATGCCACCGATCTAACTGAGTCGGTATGGCCCTTGAAGGGATTGGCAATGAGTGCGCCATTTTGCGCATTCCAGATATGGATTGTTCGATCATTAGAGCCAGAGGCAATTTGAATACCATTGGGCGAGAATGCGACCGATGTGACCGCGTCAGTGTGACCCTCGAATGGGATAGCTGCAAGTGAGCCACTATGCACATGCCACACACGGATCGTCTTATCGTGGGAGCCAGATGCAATTCGAGTGCCATCAGGCGAAAATGCAACCGATGCGACCAAGCTAGTATGACCCTCGAATGGCCCAGCAAAAATAGTGGCATCGTGGGCATTCCACACAAGGATTGTCTTATCGTCAGAGCCAGATACAATTCGAGTGCCATCAGGTGAGAATGCAACCGACATAACCGAGCGGGCGTGGCCTTGAAATGGACTGGCGACAAGTGTGCCATTGTGTGCATTCCATACACGGATCATCCCATCCCCAGAACCAGAGATGATTCGAGTGCTGTCGGGAGAGAGCCCAACTGACAAGACCTCACTTGAAGCATGCAAGGTCACGAGAGCTGCCAGTTTCATCTGCTCCATTGCTGGGCCTTTCACCTCCATTAGCCCTCGTGTTCGCTTCCCATAGTGCTCCCACACAGTCCCAGACCTTGGGCTCAGGGCCAGTGCAGATATGTAGATGTGCGGTGTGGACTGACAAATCCCATGAGCCGTAAATTGTGCAACAAACTTGTGAGCGTCGCTGAGCGTCTTCACTTGTTTTCCGGGTGTCTTTGCTTTCTGTAGCGGCTGATCAACGCCTAATACAAATATCCAACCTGCCGCTGCTTACCGATAGCCACGACTGGGATTCTACTAATCCCAATACCCCCATTACCATACACCTGTTCAGGTTCAGCACCTCCATCCAGAACAGCAGTCGCTCTGACAAAAATTCATCAAGTCCCGACTGAAGTCCATCAGACGCCGCTGCTAGCTTAAGGTGATCTGCCCAGTACCGACAAGCGTAAAATAGCTCGTGCGATATGTTCTCCTCAATCCGGCTCCTCAAGTTGGGAACCTTTTCGTCAGGAATGAATGACGATTCCAAGTTGCAGATATTGAATCGAAGCTGCTCCTTCATGATCTCGAAACATCGTTGTGTGACTAATTGGCTGTGTATCGTCTGGTCGCAGAAGAAGTCACCCGAACGATTTGGGTTGAACATATAATCCGGGAACGATGCATGTAAGGTCGAAACCAAGTCATTCTGATCTGAGATGTGTAGAACCGATCGGAGGGATTGCAATGCGGTAAGTGCCTGTTTCTCGCTTCCCAACCCTGCAAGTGCCGCGAGCGTCTTGATATGAATTGGCTCCTGTGCGCAGACTGCAGTCCACAGTGCGAGTTGCCTGCGGCTCCGCTCTTCGGGTTCGAGATCATCGCCGTTGAGCGCAGCACCGAGTATAGTGGAGTACAGAACATCAATTTGTTTGAACCTCTTGTCTGACTTGGAATCTATAGCTAGCATTGTTCTGAAACGCTCGTCTGAGTCAATCGTGTCATCGTCCGGAGAAATATATCGCACTGCAGTCGCCGCATAGATGAAAAGATTTCCTGCAATCTCGGCCAGCTGGTGCACTTGGCCGGTGGTTGGGGACATTGATGCGAGCTCCTCATGCAGGTAGACTTCGATGTCCGCTTGGATGAGGGATTGTTCGATATCGTGAAGGTGAAAAATAGACCGCGCTCCTTGGTCTTTTGGCGACATCATCCTCTTGCGGATCGTGGGCTCTGGTCGGCTTGTCACGAAGAACTTGATCGGGAGATTGGCTGCAAATCGGAATAGCGTATCCAGCATTTGCCCGATGATGCCACTGTCGTCGCATTCGTCCAGAGCATCAATCACCACCACCATATTGTTCGGCATATTGTCCTTGACCTCTAGAAGTGGGCCGTTCAACAGCTTTTCGAACTGGGCCGACATGTTCAACGAACCAGCCCCGGGGTTCTCCTCCAGAATTCGACTAAGTGCTGACCGGAACGGGGAGGAATGTCGGGCAAGCTGGCAAGCAATCGTCGAAAAGATTCGAGTTGCATCCCGACATTTGGGAGAGGTGCGCGTGCAGAAAAAGCTTGCAGCCAGTTGGCCGCGCGATTGGAGGGCTTTAGAGAGAGTGCATGCAATCGTGGTTTTGCCCGTTCCCGCCATGCCATCCAGCCAGAAAATATCCTCGGCATCAGGGTTGTCGGACCAGGCATTTAGAGTCGATAGGATGGCTTCGCGTGTGTTTGTGGTGCATGTTCTTCGGTTAATTTTTGTCGACAGTATCGAGTCATACATCGCGAATTCAACTGGCTTCAAAGTTTCAAGTCGCCTTCCCTGTCGTCAGTCCGAAAGCGTATGAGTGGTCAAACTCCATGTCCAGACCGTTTCCTCACCATCTCGGCCGAATTTATGGCGTTCCACGTACCCATGCTTACCTCGAGCTAAGATTGATTAGAAGAAATACTTCGCAGAGTATCGATCAGGACTTGCCTGTAGTCGATGAAACAACTGCTCGATCCGGTGATACCGTCGCACGAGCTCCTCTTCGTCATGAGTTGCAGCCGCTATTCGACTGGGTACGTCTCGATCCTGCTGGATCCCAATCGAGCCAACTTCTTTCTGAATTGCTCTACAAGCATGATTAGGACCAGCCTTGATCGGCTACACAGGGAACACTTACTTGATAATGTCATTGATTGTCTCAGTCATTTGGGGCGATGTCGAATTACCCAAATGACCTTTGAGAAATTGCAGAGTAATGTTCAAGTGTTCGGCCAGTTGTTGGTATTCTTGACGGTGTCGCGTCACCGTCTATATGGTATACACTCAGTCGACATCGGATCATACAATTATTCGCTATGTACACTTACCTCGAAATCATCCAGGAACGAGGCCAATCCATCGATTATCGGGGTGAATGGTGGTATAAGCTTGACGCTCTCCTGTAACCCCCGCAGCGTAGCTGTAAGGGCTTCCCAGGCTGTGTTACGGACCCCAGGGCTAGGAGATCGTACGGAAGGTGGAGGGTGTAGGAATGCTGTGGATGGAGTAGGCCTATTGGGTGGTTGACCAGGCGCACTCGAGGCGACAAGAGAGCCGGGTGGAGATTTATGTGGATTGGCGGTACGCGAAGACGAGGCAGCTGATGGGCCAGGTGGGCTAGGTGGACGAGGTGTAGGTGTACGTGATATAGGCGTATGCGATCTAGGCGTATGTGGTGATTGAGATTCTGACTGGAATATTTTCACGCCTTTCTTGACTTTCTGACCAAGATCTTGATACCAACGGCGCCGGGATCGCCCTGGAGGTTGAGGGGGATCAGACTCCATGAAGACCGAGAATGGTGGTGGGAAATAATGTGGGAACAGATACGATCAAAGCCACAAAAGTTTACTGGATAATATGAGTTCATATAGGATCCGGAGGCGCCCTGTTTATATAATCGGATCGTTTTTGTTGCGGTACATGCATTTGCGCCCTGCAACGAATGGCAACATACCCGACTGTCCCATGTCACAAGCACCAAAGCTCTTTGGTTGTATGACTCAAGTGCAACATTCAGACTCGCGTTAGCGTTGCTAGACGTGTTTGATCCGCTGAAGTGGAAATTTACTGCAGTGATATCGGTATAACTACCGGATGGACTTGTTTACCTAATAATGACCCAATTAATTGGCAGACTCGAGGTCGAGGGATCAAGGCCCATGATCGTTAAACCCGAATTGCCGATCATATCGCCACCAGGTTGCTCGTAGCCCCGCATAAATTCCCCAATAAATCTACATAGGCCCCAAGTCCCATCCATTTTGGCCCCTGATGGTTCCAACCACCAACACGAGCGTAATCTTCAACTCTATACCCTCCGATCACTTAATCCCGAACGAAACTCTCATCTGCAAAATATCCACAATCGACCTTGAAAATGTTTCCCTTTCCGGCGGGATACTCATTAAAACCTTGTACTTATCAATTGACCCCTACCTACGTGGAAAAATGCGCGCACCGGATCCCAAATTATATGAAACCTCGTATCGGTTAGGAGAACCAATTTGGGGGTATGCGGTTGCGTCTGTTGTGCGGTCAGAGAAGGAAGACGTGTTCCTAGGGGATATCTTATACGTAGTTTATTGTCGTAAGTCCAATTAGCTAGTCTATTTCTGGGACAATATTATAAAACTCCATATTAGCGTTTGAAGAGTATACAATCATTCCACCAAACTCTCAATTCAGCAAGATCCAAACCAACCCAGACATTCCACTCTCTGCGTACCTCGGTGTCCTTGGAATGCCAGGCAAGCCGCCTTTGCTCGACCCAACCACGATCTAACCCAACTAGGCTCGCAAACCTAGGCGAAACGGCGTTTTATGGGCTTGAGGTCGTGGCTAAACCCGTCAAGGGCGAAACGATATACGTCTCCTCAGGTGCGAGCGCCGTTGGAGCGTAAGCCCTATCCATGCCAACGATCATTCCAATAATAGTAACTTACTCAACCGCACCTAGTTTGACGGCGCAACTGGCGAAAGCTAAAGGACTTAAAGTTATCGCATCTGCTGGATCAGACGACAAGGTTGCATTTATGAAGAGTATTGGCGTAGACGTCGCTTTTAACTACAAGACAGAGAGCGTAGCAGACGTACTGCACAAAGAAGGACCCATTGATATTTATTGGGATAACGTCGGCGGTCCGACTTTAGACGTAAGTTGATCAAATCAGCAACCAGGTACTGATTGTTGAGTTAGGCGGCATTGGGTGCATGTGCGATGCGCGGACGGGTGGTCATATGCGGAGTTATTTCACAGTACGGGGTCAAAGAACCCTACGGAATCAAAGTACGTCCATTCTTCGCGTATTCAAATCGCTATAAATTAATGTACAACAGAATACCCCACAAATATTGTATAAACAACTCCGGGTGGAAGGATTTTTCGTTACCCATGCACGACAAAAGTACGAAGGGGTCAAGAGCGTTAGTCACCGAGTCAAGTTTTTCGAGACGGTGTTGCCGTTGGTCAAGTCTGGGCAAGTCAAGTGGACTGAACATGTGTTTAATGGGATTGGGAGTGTTGGGGAGGGGATGATTGCTGTTCTGACGAGCGCGAGTACTGCCAAGGTTGTCATTAAAGTCGCTGACGCATAGATCGGTACGATGACAATAAGATTATCTTGAAATCAATAAAGCTCATCGAGGAATGAATGCGCAATCTGGAGCACCGAAAAGGGCACTCGCTGATGCTGAATACTTTGGCCACGCCATCGCTGACTTGTCAAGCTAGCCACGATGCACACATTCACCGACCACCTCTACACTATCCACTCGATTGCGGAGATTGCCAGAATAGCAGGATACACGTCTGAGGGCACAGCTTGCCTTGCCCTTTCTGAGCCCCGTCCTGAACTGTTCTCAGTCCCAGTGTACCGCTACTCTCGCCGCTCTGGACCAAACTTTTACACCACGAACCAAGACGAGGGCAATTACCTAGCCATGCACAAAGGTTTCTGTCTCGAAGACGACGGCCGACCCGTCTGGCACGTCTTTTCACGTCAATGCGCGTGCTGCGGGACCATCCCTCTGTATCGATGGTACAACCCCGAAAAGGGTGATTATTTCTATACGGTGGATCCGACAGGGGAGAGGGTGGGTGTGATGGGATATGTAATGCAGGGATTGCTCGGGTATGTGTTCCCGCGAGATGCGCCTGTTATAGGATGTCGAAAGCCGCTGTATCGATGGTCCAAAAGGGCTCCAGGTATGCGTTGACTGTACAATCATTCGTTTTGCTTATGCTGTTCAGCCGCACCTGTATCAGGTGTAGATTCGGGGGAATGGTAGCTGGACATGATCGCGATAGAGTTCATGTCAAATCGATTGTCGGCTGTACCCATTTGAAACACGCACTATTGCCACCCAATGATCGGGCGGGATTTATTTATTTCTAATGAGAGTTCCAAGTCTCATCGAGTGGCGAGTAATTTTTCACTCGAGTAGAGCTAGATCGCCGTCCGCATGGCCAGCACGCGTTGATCGGTAGATATGAATGGCTAGTCGGTGCCTAGATGCATACAGTTCAGATCGACTGGTTCTTTTTGTACAGCCACTCATATGCTGCATTTGGCTAGCCGAGACAGATGCCGGAATCTGGAGACTCGGCTGCCGATCGCTCTCTGTTGGTTGGGCAAGACTGCCTATTTGTGAGTTGGGTCGTTGCTAGATATGAGGGTGGCACGTCGGTGTTAATCTGCTGCAAGTCGATAGTTGATAGTGCCAACTAAATAAGCAAAACAATCATCCGAAAAGCTTGAAATAAGCGCTGTGCTGTGATTGGTTGGATGACTCAGGGTTGTTGGACAAAAGGACAAAGGTGCACTCTGCGAACAAAAGATGGGAAAAGCTGGCTCCGACCTCAGCCATGGGGTAAGTTGATTCTGTTTCCATCGACGACGCTGACCCATCTCAGCGACGACGATACGATGCCACCGGGCTACTCTCGCATGGACGAGGGGCCAACTCCCAGTCTCAAGCTCCTATTTGCCTATTGCACACATCATGACAAAGTCACACTATTACTTCCTGCTATTGGCGTCTCGCTTTTATCTGGCGGAATAGCACCTTTTATGACCCGTGTTATCGGACAGGCATTCGATGCCTTTGCGCGATTTCCCCTGCCAGCGGCCCAGGCCGACATGACACCTGAAGCACTCGCAGCGGCCAAGTCGAGATTACTACATGAAGTCGGGATCACTGCTATCGAGTTGCTGGCACTCGCGGGTGGGGCCCTTTTGCTCAGTTCTGCAATGAGCTCTCTTTGGATCTGGGTCGCTGAACGGAATGTCATGCGTCTTCGACGCAGTGTCTATGAAGCAGTCACGCATAGGCGTATGGAGTGGTTCGATGCCCAGATGGCCCAGGCCGAAGGCGACATGACCGGTGCAGGCGGCATGATGGCCAAGTTTGCCAGGTGGGTTTATATTCCATTAAATTCGCTATATTTAATATTTCATAGGGACACGGACGACATTCGGAATGCGACTTCGCTTGCAATGGGCCAGCTCATCCAACACATCACTACTGTTCTTGCTGCGCTCGCTCTCGCACTTGCAACCTCATGGGCCCTTACTCTTATCATCCTCGCCTCTATTCCCATTCTACTGTTTCTCCAAGGCGCATCCCAGGCCATGGCCATGCCCCGCTACGATGCCGAACGCAATCTCTTGGCCCGAGCCGCAACAGTCACTACAACTTGCCTCGCTGCAATCGCAACAATTAAGGCCTTCAACGCACAGTCATCCACCCGTGACAGACTCTCTTCCATCCTCCACCAAGCCCGCAAAACCGCCCACGCCTGCTCTGCCATCTGGGGCGTCACGGCCGGCGGAACACAGTTTGTCTTGTTTGGCATGTTCGTCCAAGGTTTCTGGTTCGGCTCTTTGCTCGTCCGTCAAGGCCATATCAGCCCCGGCCAGGTCATGGGCGTATTCTGGGCCTGCTTGATTGCGGCGAGCAATTTGCAGATGTGCATTCCGCTGATTGTTGCCGTCAGCAAGGGAAAGAGTGCAGCCGTCGCCGTTGCGGCACTCTTGGATCCGTTAGCTCGCTCCTGGGGTGGAGAAGACGGCAGAGGGCCAATGCCGATTCAGGCTCCGGGCGCGATTCCGCTAGTTCGTGCTCCGACTCACAGAATCCCAATGCGCAAGATTATTCCCACTCGCAAATGCCAAGGCGAACTCGGTCTACACAACGTCACGTTTGCCTATCCCTCTAGACCAGACCAGGTCGGTCTACTCTTTTCCTTTTTTTTCACGCCACTAACCCATGATAGATTGTTCTCAAAAACGTATCTATATTTATTCCCGCCAATGAGATGACATTTGTCGTTGGCGGTTCCGGGTCCGGAAAAAGCACCGTCGCCCAAGTCATGTGCGGAATGTACAAGATCCGCAACGAGCGCGCCCGGCCTCAAAGCCAAAACCGTTCCTCGCTCGGCATTGACTCTAAAGCCGACGCAAAGCTCCCTATAGACCAAGACGAAGCCGACTATTTCGCCCACACGCCAGGCGGAATGGTTGTCCTTGACGATCAACAGCTTGATATGCTTGATGAGCGCTGGACGCGTAAGAATGTTGCGCTTGTTAGTCAGCAGTGTATTTTGTTCGATATGTCTGTGCATGATAATGTTGCTATCGGCCTTGCGGGGAGTCGGCTTGACGAGTGAGTACTCTTTTATTTTATTTTTTGTTGATTCTTTGGTGCTGATTCGATCATAGTGAGGAGGATGGAGATGATGATGTCTCGGACAGGCACCAGTCGACGCCGTTTGTCCCGCGCGTGTCGCGTGACAAGGTTGTTGAAGCATGTCGCATGGCACTATTGCACGAATTTATTAGAGACCTTCCTCAAGACTACGATACGATTTTGAACGGCGGTGGTGGAGGGGCAGGAGAAGCCGAGGCCGAAGAATCCGGCAACGGACGAATTAGTTTAAGTGGAGGACAGAGGCAACGATTGGCCATTGCTCGCGCGTGGATCCGCGATCCTGCCGTCTTGATCCTAGGTAGGCACCAGATGGCTCGGTGGCTGGTGGCTGACTGTTTGATGCAGATGAGGCGACCTCGGCATTGGATGTGACTTCGAGGATTTTGGTGTTTGAGGCCATCAAGGCGTGGAGGCGCAACAAGACAACCATTGTCATCACCCACGACCTCTCGCAAATCGCCCCTGAAGATTTCGTATACGTCATGAAAGATGGGCAGGTCGTTCAAGAAGGGTACAGGTACAACCTCCAAGCCGAGCAGGGAGGCGTATTCGAAGGCATGGGCAACGAGTATCAAGGCGTCGGCAATGACCGTTCTGATTCCGATGATGAGGACGAAATTCAAGAAGAGCTCCGAGGAACAGCGTCACTACACCATTCCATGCGTCCTTCCACAACACAAGGCCACTCAACCACGCGCGGGTACACGGACAATGATTCAGACTCGAACGAATACGCCTGGGGCATGGTAACCCACGCCGAAGCACGCCAAGTCGAAGAAATCCTCGACGACGGTAAACAGGCCGAGTCCCAGCTTGGGATGGGTTTCCCGGCCAGCAGCACGCGACACTTGTCGTTTGCACCCTATGTACAGCATCCTTCGCTTGCTGGGCCATCGCAATGGATGTTGGACGCGATTGCGGATATCTCGGGGAATGCGCGCACGCCGGTTCAGTCGTATCGCCATCGTCATCCGAGTGTTGCTCCCCTGCCGTTGAGCGCCGGGAGGCCTAGAGGGAGTCGTGGGATGCGCTCGAGTGTGGATATGGCTGGTAGGGGGTTGCGATTGAGTGCGGCGGATTTGAGAAGGGCGAGTTTGCAGTGGGAGCCCCAGTCGCCGACGAGTGCGACCGGAAACCCGCAGTCGGGGTGGCCCGGCGCCGGGTCGACGCGCAAGTCGAGTATTGCCACGAGGCGGAGTGTGATTCCGCGCTGGACACGGAAACGCCGTCAAGGCGCTGACAGCGAAAGCGATGACCAAGACAGTGAAGAGGAAGAAACCCGAGCGTTTGAACAGGAAAAGAATATTACCAAGGCGAGCGGGATGGCGGCGTCGCAACAGCGCAGGATCGGCACTCGAGGAGAACGCAAAGAACCTATTGTCGAGTTGATTGTTGAACAGGAGCAGCAACAACGCGATGTGGAACAGTCGCGTGAAGTACCCCCGACGTTGACCTCGATCGTCAAACGCTTCTATCCGACGGTTCCTAACAAGCCACTTGTTTTGTTTGGATTGCTGGTTTCTCTTGCCAGTGGGGCTATGACGCCGCTGTTTTCGTTTTTGCTTGCGACGCTCATGTCAGAGGTTGCGGCCGGAGGACGCAACATACCGTTGATCACCAAGTACGCGCTTTTGGTGCTGCTCGCTGCAGCCGGGGACGGAATCACCGGAGGGCTCAAGTTTTACATTATGGAGGTGGCAGCGATGAACTGGGTCACCTCGCTCCGAGAGCGCTGCTTTGAGCGGATACTGGTCCAAGACAAACGATGGCACGACGAACCCGCACACAGTCCAGCACAAATTGCACAAGTACTCATAAAGGACGGTGACGACGCGCGTACGCTGATTGCCGTTGTCATTGGTCAATGTATTACTGTCATGACGATGGTTTCGGTCGGACTTGTATGGGCGATGGTTATGGGCTGGCAGCTTACCCTCGTCGGATTTGCGGTGGGACCTGTGTTTGGGCTGGTCATGGTTCTACAGGTGCGCTGGAGCGGACAGATTGAGTTGCGCAACAAGCGCGCGAGGGAGCAGGTCGCCAAGCAGTACTACAATGCCGTGGCCAATGTCCGCGCGATCCGTGCCATGGCGCTTGAAAGTGTGTTTAGGGCGCAGTTTGAGCAGAGCCTCGAGCGTGCGATGAAGACGGGGGTCCAGGGGGCGTTTATCACCGGGTGTGGGTTTGGGATTGTCAATGCGTTGATTTACATTGCCGAGGGTAAGTGCGAACGTGTTGGGTGGACTTAGGCTTATTGTCTGTGCAGCGGCGCTAT
This sequence comes from Ceratobasidium theobromae, assembly GCA_037974915.1. NCBI lineage: Eukaryota > Fungi > Basidiomycota > Agaricomycetes > Cantharellales > Ceratobasidiaceae > Ceratobasidium > Ceratobasidium theobromae. The sequence goes on from JBBBZN010000061.1 coordinate 124,310, forward strand.
TTTTCGTTGGAGCAGTTCTCATGGCGCGCGAGGGATATTCGTACCTCCGGATGCTCCAGGCGCTCAACCTGGTTGTCTTTTCGGTCACGATTGCCGCTCAGCTCTTGTCGTTTGGTGAGTCTTTGTTTGTATTGAATTGCTCGGCTAACCCCGTGTCTAAGTTCCTCGCATCGTCAAGAGCGTCCAGGCTACGCATGATTTTGGCCAGTTTTTGGATCTTGATACAGTTACGGACGAGTCCAAGGGCGACCTGCGATTCCCTGTCGAGGGCCGGCTCACGTTTGACCATGTGCAGTTTGCATACCCCGCCCAACCCGAGGCCCTCATTCTCCGCGACGTCAGCTTCCAAGTCGACCAGGGCGAGTGCGTGGCGATTGTCGGGCCGTCTGGATGCGGCAAGTCGACGATTGCGTCGCTCATTCAGCGGCTGTACGAGCCCACGGGCGGGTCGATCCGGGTCAACAAGCATGCGATTGCAGGCGCCGATGTGCGGTATCTCCGCGAGCATATTGCCGTCGTCAGCCAACATCCAGCCCTATTCGATGCGAGCGTCACGGAAAATATCTTGTTTGGCTCGACGCGCACGACGCTGGAAGAGGTCCAGAATGCTGCCAAGGCTGCGCAGATGCATGATTGGATTATGAGCCAGGAGCGGGGATACGAGACAATGCTTGGTGAAGGAGCGGCGCTCATCTCGGGTGGCCAGGCCCAGCGGCTGCAGATTGCACGCGCATTGGTGCGGCAGGCGAATATCCTCATCATGGACGAGGCGACAAGTGCGCTCGATCCCGCCAACCAAGATGCGATTATGGACACGGTGTTGAACATCAAGCAGGACCGCATCACACTCGTGGTCACGCACAAGCTCGCAGTAATGCAGCGCTGCGACCGTATTCTAGTAGTTCAAGATGGGGTGATTGCCGAAGAAGGCCCATACCAAGAGTTGATGAACCGTCGTGGTGCATTTTTCAGCATTGCGTCGGCCGGAGAATGGTTTGCTGAGTAATGATCCATGTGTTTGCTTTTATATTGTTTTCGTTCGCTTTATCGTGTGCTATATCTATCTGTCTGTTTATCGGTCATACCATGTTTGTAGATTGTATTCCAATTATCATCATATATATCGGGCATCTCGGAATGACCGGCGCTTCTTTCCGCAAGTTCGACGATAACTGTTGCCTATAAATGTCCTTGTGGTATTGCCCGCCACACTGCCTCGTTGCCAAGGACTAGATATCACTCCCTCTGACCGCAATTCTGGGGGCCAATATGTGGTTCCGCAAGCTCGACTACCCCCGGGCCCAGACCTACGCAATACCCTATCTCACAGAATGCTTCTACGCTGGCTCGGTTATCCTCATTGTCATCCTCGTTGCTCTCAATAGTGGGTAGTTTCAATCGAGCGCTACTATCCGAATCTGATTCCGCGATTAGTCGCCCTCGTCGGGAATGATGTCGTCGCCGAACTCAAGAAAAACCCAAATAATACCGATACCAAGTGGTGGGCTCCCAGCTGGCTACCAGGTAGTATGGCGATTCCGTCGACACCAGGTCCATGCCAGCCACTCTCACTTCCGCAGCATGCAACCTCAATTCGGACCAACTCGACCCTTCCTATCTTTGCGTATAGTATGTGTCTGTGTCATGGGTTGCTAGTATTGACTAGGGAACAGCCATCTTGAATGGATTGGGAGTATCTCGGAAAGACAACCAGACTGCCAAGTGGTACGATGCGCTGCCCTACCGCTCAGAACCCTTACAAAGCTGTACGGTCCAAAACATGACTGCGCTTATCAACTTTCAAGATCGCGGGATCCAACTCACAGTAGGTTCCGCGTGTTGTGCTGAATACAGATGGTTGAATTTGTACTCAGTCGCAGATTACATGCAACATTCAGAGTGAGAACCCTGAAACCCCGCCTGTCCTCAAACTCTCGACGACGTTTTCGCGAATGGCCAATACGGACCTTGGGTCTGACGATATCGTCGACTATATTTCTTCTTATGCCGTTCCTGTCACGGCAGATATCAGCAAGGCCCAGGCGGTACTATTAACTAATACCCCGGCGCTCAAGATGCTCGGCGTGCTTGATGCAGTGGGAAGCGACCTATTGAAAGCGTTATGGGCACAAAAGTGGGCATGGAAACTCAGTAACCGGGACAACCAATGGCCCGACCAAGCTGTCGTCAAGTGGTCCAACAAAGCCAACTGTACTAGCGATGAACGGTGCCGATTGAGGGGATCAAACGTAGAGGGTATCGACAGCTGGTATTCGAACACACGAGGGTCCCAGGTTTTTGACCCCCCCTACTTTAGGCCGATGAACACGACCATGTATAATTATTTCGTGGTTTTGCGTGATGCACTCTTGTGAGTTATGATGTGAGCTTTTAACCCTGGGCTAATGGATTCACAGGCTGGATTTGGGGAACATTGACAATCAGAATAATGTATTTCTTGATTGGGATGCGTTCAAGGCTCGGGTTCTTCGGGACCCTTTTATGGCTAACACCGAAAACCAAGTAGTTGGCAAACAGAGGCCCGATGCTGGGGGCTCGTACACATACGATCAGTTCTGGAGGACATGTACTTGGGGATGGGGGTGCTACAACGGAACGTGGACCGAAGCCCTCCTAAATAACGCCTCTCAGGCAATAAATATCACCAACGGCCTTCCTCTCCAGTTGCAAGACAGCGCCTACCCGACCGTGATTGACGTAGACTATGTGTGCCCAGTGTTCAGGGCAAAGCAGACTGGGCAGATGTTGGTCTCGGTGTTTATTGGTGAGTTGGCCTAGTCTATGCGTGACTATGACTGACCGTGATTACCAAGGCACATTTTCGATGTATACGGCGCTATTTGGAATTTTCGCATTTGTGGCCCCAATATTTGATGAACGGTATAGAAAGAAACACGGCCTTAGGCGGCTATCACTAGGTTGGTGCTTAATACTACGATGAAAGATCAAGTGTACTAAAAGAACGACAGACGACGAAGAAGATCATATTCCCGAACAATACCACCACCTCGCCTACCCTTATCAAACGCCACCACACTCGTCGAATCCATATCAGACAATCGTACGCATAACTTGCCGCTTGATAAGCCCACCACTCATAGTCCCGTTCAGTTTGATGCACCAGATTTAAGGCACCATAGTGCAGATGCAGTCCCGCGCTACGACCCAGTTCCGGAACCTGTGTTTAACCGCTCGTCGCGAAAAGGTGACCCGCGCGGAAACTACCGCCCTGCATCAATAGTCCCACCACCCGACGGCCCACTTCCTCCTATTTCTCACGTTAGCACGCTCAGTCTAAGTAGGTCCGATTCGAGTTCAACGAGGGTTTCGGGAAATTCGGGAAATTCGGTTAGAGCTACTTGGGATTCGAGTGCGAACCAGACGCCAGTGGCTGTCGAAGGACAAGCTCCGCCGCTCGTTCTGCCAGTCCAACCTGGCCAAGTTTCTACAGTCAACGCTGTAAATACCCAACAGAGCTCGACTCCACCGCCACAATTTGCGCTGACTCCGCCGGGACTTGGGTCTACGGATGCTGAGAGTAGTACACTCTTGGTAGGATATTTTGAACCCAATCGCACATGCACGAGTGCAGGTCAAGGTTCAGAGTCGGGGGAAGGAATGGAGCAGCTATTCATTGCTCCTGCTCCTGCGAGGAGTTCTAAACCTTCGATCGTAAACCGAGAGGGACTAAAAGTCGGGAATTCACTTACAGCGAACGTAGTTCTCCATTCAGGCCAGACTCACTAGCCAAGACGTGTGGATTCATCATATGTATTATAGGTCACTTTTCATACATTTTTTGGGTATGTAAGTTATTCGGGATCGCGTTTATATCCTGTGAATGAATTTTATGTGATATTTTTGGAAGGAGCTGCCGGTTGGTCTTGAGCTTACCTTGGTTAGACTATATATTGGCCCGACGTTAACGTTTCGGGGACCATAATTTGGATATATGCGCGGTTAAATGCTCTAAGTGAGTTGCTCAACTAAACGTAGACCAAGGTGGTTTCGAAATTGAATCAAGTAACCCAGTATAGCCGGCATCGCGCCAGAGCACTGTTCCTCTAGCGCGGGGCAGCAAGTATGATTAGCTAAATTGGATGCCGCGAAAGATTACACATGTAATGGGTGCATTTCCGTAAGGGATTTAGAACGCCGACAGCATTCTAAATTGTCATTTGGATGTCGGGCTCAATTCGGATGCATATCCCACCGTGGAACTGCACATGAAGCAGAGTCGGATGTAGATTTCGAGCTCCGAGGGGGGGTTTCCAAACGCCTAGCGGGCCAATCTAGAAGGGGGGGGGTAC